>CAJHQP010002750.1:0-79358 GCA_905132765.1 Moricandia arvensis | reverse complement strand
ACTCGATTCTGTCTCTTTCTATGGTTTAGATAATCCAGTATATGTAATTTAAGCACAAAAAAGAGTTTACAAATACCTGAACGATGTAGAAAGACTACAACCCAGCTGAAATTTTTATATTAATTACGAGTACAAATCGAGGAGCTAGAGAGAACAAACCTTTCGGTGGAGAGAGACAAAGATATTTTTTGTGTTGACGTTTCTAGAAAAAGACAACACATACTCAAATCCGTATGTGTTGACATTTCTGATCATCAGTTGGGCCATGGACCTGACTTTAGTAATGCATTTTTAATATTCGTTTTCATTACAATGGCCCATGTACATTTTTATGAAGGTTGATGGTCTAAATTAAGTGGGCCTTTTCAATTATATTGGGTCAAAATTTTACAGAACTCATTTTTAATTGATAGCAAACTATTACACTTACAAACAAATATTTTTACACTTCTAGATAAATCAATATGTTTGAGAGAAAAAGTAAATAATATTATTTTCACAATATTTTGTATTGAAAATATGATAAACCCATTTAATTAATATTTTATTATAAAATAAAATGGTAGATATACTTTGTTATTTAAAAAGAAAATCAATGTTTAGGAATAAAGTATCAAATTAATGTGTAAAATTGGTATGGCATAAGTGTATAGTTATGCAACAACAAAAACTCAATATAATTCAAAATCTCTTAATAATAATTTAAATAAATACTATACACATACATATAAATTTAATATATTTAACATATAAAAAAGTTACAGAAAATGTTAGCTATTTACATATATATATATATATAAAAACAAACTAACAATATACCTGCTATAAAAAACTAACAATCTTATTACACTATTTAGTATGGGTCTTTTGAATACAATTAGTATACGGCGACACATCTAAAATATATAACACTAGTCATAAAACGAATATCTATGTATAAAAATGTAAGAGTTAATACTCGTGTCTTCAAAGCGCGGATCAAAATCTAGTGTGGGTTTAAAGAGAAAAAAAAGTAATGTGGATGACATGAAACTGTATAACTACATTTGATATGTTCGCGAATTTGGGGTATCAAAAAACTTTTTCAGACTCTAGAAGGCTCCATTGACATTATTACCACATACCTCCTTGTTTCTTGGTCTATAAGAATATTGATTCTTAAGAGCTCGATCCTTGGCTTGTTGGAGGGGCAGTAACAGTTGCGTCATCCAACTTAAAGACGATCATTATATTGATTATTTTTTCTACTACCCGTAGACGAGTTTCTAAAAGACCATGATTATCCCCGTTTCTTAACAAGGTTTTTAAAGAAGTGGGTGATTTAATTAAACGAAAATTAATTATAAAAATGGTTACCGATCCTTAAGTGGGGATTTTCGGAACCGATTTTAATGGGATTTTTGCAACCACGTGTTAGCGTAAAAAGGGTTGGAGATTTTTTTCTTTCTTTTATTATATCTCGGTTCTCGTTTTTTTTTCCTCGTCTTCTCATCTCAGAAGAAAAGGGTCAAGGATAACCCTACAATGACCTTGACACCTCGCATGTGTGATGAAAACTCCATTGAGTATGGGGTAAAGTGCAAAGGCTCATCTAAACCATTCTCTAAAGTCAGAGTGATTCTCACACATGAGCTGAAAGAGAAAGGGGAAGTCGCTGAAAAAGGGTTGTTGAGTAGAGTTTTGAAGCTGAATATGTCTGATTGTGGAGCTTGTTTTGGAACAAGCGCTCATGCTCAACTTGACTGACCCTATCACCAAGTCAAGCTAATGATTTAAACTAAGCGCTTGGTGGGAGGCAACCCACTGGTAAGTGTGTATATAATTTTGGTTTTCATTGTTTCTGATTTTTGTTTTTGCTTTTACTAGTTTCAGGATTAAACAAGAAAAACCCGAGTTACCACATTTGGAGAACAAGGCAACTCGGAGAACAAGGTGACCCTGTTCTCTGACGTTGTTCCCTGCCAGGTAAGTGACTTAGGAAAAAAAAAGTGGCCTTCCTTGATTTTATTTCACACCAGAGACGGTGTGAAGTAAGTCTGGGGGAGGCCCTTATCGAGTCTGCTGTGATTTATTGAGTCAGTCCAAATTTGTGGGAACTAGGACTCTATTTTTAACTACTGTGTCCTTTTAGTTATCTTATCCAGTGACCTTAGCAGTGACGAAAGACCTACACTTGGAACTGGAACACCCTGACATCATCACTTTGTTCTCCAGAAGCCCTCTGCTTGTAATGGTACACCTGTATAACTTAACTCCATCTAACTTGAGCCTAATTTTGACTGAAATGCTTAGAATGATCAGCACTAGAGCAGGGAAACGAGATCACACTCAGGACTCCTTATCCTTTCATCCATCTTGTTATTCCTGAGTGGCTGGCTCATTTTTAGTTGGTTCCCACCCTAAAACCCATAACATTCATTCCACCTTCATGCATTCTGTTATTCTTATTGTCATATGTGTAGAATTGTGCAAAAAGGTCAGAGAGGAAAGGATCAACGCAACCTTAACTCGTTTTTGCTGCATTGAACCATTGATCAAGGGTGAAGAGAACAAGGCAAAAAGATCAAGGGTGAAGAGAACAAGGCTGTCGATGAGAACAAGCTAATCAGAAAGATCATCCGACTGTTCTCTGAAGTAAGGAGCAAGGAGACTTAGAAAATAAAAAAAGGGCATCAGAACCATCAGAGGCACCAAACATATATGTAAATACCCTCTCTCATCATTATCAAAAATTTTTTATCTATTTACATTCTCATTGATGATTGAGAGAGGAAGAAACAATGTCTCTGATTGGGGAAAACATTTCGGCGGGGAACAAGTTTGAGAGATCAAGGTGGGGATATCAAGCAAAACGAGTTAGGCTGCGGAGATCAATGGATCCATCCTCTCTTACAATTTTGTGTGATCCCCTACTTTCCTCTACAGAAAATGGTAACCACTAAAACTTGCAGCCCCACAAACAGAAAAAGTCTGTTCATACCTAGCATCGTCTACCATGTCTAGTGTTGTGATAAGATATGCTCACGCCACCTTTAATTTGATATAAGGAGTTTTGTTAGAAAGGTGTGACATTGCAGGTTTGACACACAGAGTATGGAGCCGATTTTGAACAGCAGTCAGGGGTGTTCTGGTAAGGGTGTGCGGTCCTAGCTACACAGCTTGTATGGTTCAGAAATTTGTGGTTAAAGAATTGTTGCTGAGAATAGGAGATTTCCCACACCATGAGTCATGTCTAGCATGTTCTAATGTTTGAAATTGTTTGAGGACAAACAAAGATCTAAGTCTGGGGGAATTTGATATAGTGTGTTTTTAGCATACTTTGGTTGTGATTTATTGATCTTTCTCATGCAATTATAGGGTACTTACAGCTCTATTTGAGACATTTCAGGTACAAAAGAGGTTGTGGAACTTTGGAGGGAAACATGAAGAAAAAGGGGAAATTTGAATTCTGTCCCGGAGAACAACCCCAGAGATCAAACAGAGCCTTGATCCCCGCGGAAATATTTTAGGAAACTGCAGATTCTCTTAGGATTTACCCTAATTTTATTTTTCCCTCCTTCCAACCGCCACAAAAAGCTTTAAAAAGAGGGGCAAGACTATTAAGAAGAGCATACTCTTTCAGGTCAATTTTCTTTCATACTTTTCAGCAAAAACTCTATTGGATTCAATACTTTGTAAAGGGAGAGATGAATCTTCACCTTGTTCTCGCGATTCTGAGAAGATTTCTTGAACCTTACTTTTAGTTTTTAATTTCGTTTTATGGAGTATTATTCAATATTTCTTACTGTTTTTATTGCCATGATTGCTGAGTAGTCGATCTTGTTAGTTTAGGGTGTTAGGGTGTTGGATTGATTAAGCTACACACAAATAAGTTGTATGTTCATTGATAGCTTTTATTCTGAACTTAACTTAATGCTAGCATGAATCTGAACACTTTATGTTAGATCTAGGGTTTCATCTATTCATTAACTGTGTTATGGATTGCCTAAACTGTTTATAATAAGTATTATATCCCTAATCAGCGAAAATAGATATTAGGATGTAATATGAACTAAATAGGCCTTATCGTTACTGTTCATAGACAGAACTCGGAACAAGCGACAACTTAGTCTCCGGGGCTGTTCTCTGAAAGGAACAAGCCCCACGACAGTGGGCTGTTCTAGCCATTGATCTATGTTCTGTGCTTGTTCTTAAGTCAAACTTGAATAGTTGTGTGGCTTAATGATATCTAACATCCGTTTAATCACCTTAGACTAGCTTTCCTCCAAATTTAAAACAGCTCAAACCGTATCTTGATCTCTGTTATTTTTACCTTGTTCTCTGTTAAATCTGAAAGTTTTAGCTAAGAAACTAAAATCTTAAGATATAGTATAAAACCGTCCTCTAGAATTGAATCTCAAGTACTACAACTACAACTATTAACTTGACAGTAGCAAGATCCGATTTTAGTGTATCAATTATCTCCTTCTCACAAAGTTATCTAAAACTATCTCCTTGATCACAAATATTATTCAAAAAAGAATCAAAAACAATTTCTACATTTTGATCACATACATGGCATCTTCTTCTCATAACACGCTTGAGGGAGTAGACGATGAAAATTTTGATCAACATTTTGATCAATATTTTGATCAAACATTCGAGAATTTATCCATTGATTATGGTGATCAAGAAGAACAAACAAAAAGAAGGAAAAAATGAGTTCATATCGAAAGAAATCATGAAGAAAGCGATGTACGTTTATGGAATGATTATTTCAGTGACCCTCCAACATATCCTGAAAATCTATTTCGGCGATGATTTAGGATGAACAAGCCATTGTTCATGCATATTATTGATCGACTCTCCAACGAAGTTGAATTCTTTCGACAAAAGAAAGATGCTCTTGGAAGGCTTAGTCTCTCTCCACTTCGGAAGTGTACAACATCTATTCGTGTCTTGGCCCATGGTACTGCGGCTGATGATGTTGACGAATACCTCTGACTCAGTGCAACGACAACTCAGTCATGTGTGGAACATTTTGTGAAAGGAACAATAAATTTATTCGGCGATGAGTACCTAAGAAGACCAACACCTGCTGATCTTCAACGTCTACTTGATATTGGTGAGCAATGTGGATTTTCTGGGATGATAGGAAGCATCGATTGTATGCATTGAGAATGGAAGAATTGTAAACCGCTTGGAAAGGTCAATATACATGTGGTTCAGGAAAACCCACAATAGTTTTAGAGGCTATTGCTTCGTATTGATCTATGGATATATCATTCGTTTTTTGGACCTCCAAGTACCTTAAATAACATCAATGTTCTTGATCGCTCACCTGTTTTTGATGACATGATAAAAGGTCAAGCTCCGTAAGTCACTTACTCTGTCAATGGAAGAGAGTATCATTTGGTTAACTATCTCACCGACGGTAATTATCCGAAATGAGCAATTTTTATCCAATCAATTCTAGTACCACAAGGGCCGAAAGCAGTTTTATTTGTTCAACATCAAGAAGCTGCACGAAAAGATGTCGAGCGTGCTTTTGGAGTCTTGCAAGCACGCTTTACCATTGTTAAAATTTCAGCACTTTTTTGGGATAAAGTCAAAATTAGGAAGATTATGAGAGCATGTATCATACTCCATAGTATGACAGCAGAAGAACGAGGTGGATACACTCAATTTGATGTTTCAGAGTTCCAACAAGGTGAAGACACCGAAAATTCACATGTGGATCTCACGTATTCTACAGATATCCCGACAAATTGCTAATATGATGGGTGTCCGAACTAGAATTCGTGATAAAAAAATGTGTCAACAATTGAAAGATGATTTGATTGAACATATATGACATAAATTTGAAAGTGATGGAAACAACTACTGAGCTTTGATATTTTTTCAAATTATTCTCGATTATTGTATTAATTTTTATTTTATATTTTTTAATTTATGTTTTAAATGTTATCTTTTAATATTTTAATACGTTTTATTTAATAAATAAATTTTATCTTTGACAGAAAAATTTTAATAACTCTTTTTTAAAGAATTCTTAATTAAAAAACTCTCATTGAACAACATAAAAATGGAAGTTTCTTAATTAAATTTCTTAGATTACTTTTATTAATTAAAATCTCATTAAGAAATCTATTAGGGGTGATAGGGATAATCATGTTCTAAAATATCTCTGTGACTTGGGACGAGAGATTACTTTTGCTTAATCAACCAGAATGCCATTTCCACCTTCTGAATTGGTTACTTTCTCTCCATAACTCCATATCGGAAAGAGCAAACTAACAAAAGAAAGAATCGTAAAAGCTCACTGACGAAGCGGTAACTAAAGCAGTGGAAGCTGCACCTGACCTTTTAGCAAATGTGTTAATCCGTTCAAGCCTTAGGATCCTAATTGGCGTGTATATATAGGATAGACAATGCAATGATTTTTTGTATGATGGAGAACTAGAGAAATTGAATAAAAAGTTCTACTATAATAAAGTTTCAACTGAAAGAAGAGAAAAGAGACCAAAACTTGATATGATGAAGAAGTTGAGAAAGGAATAAAATCCTTTTGCTCAGCTCAGCTTGGCTTTTACTAACCAACCCTCCTATTTGACACTTAAAACACACACACTTAAGTTAAAAGCTCAATGAAAAACTCTATTATTATGTATGTAATGTTAATCAAAGCTCGTCGTGGCCCTCTTCTTCGTTGGCTGCAGCTTCAGATTCAGAAGCATTGGTGGAGTCTTCTGAGCCTTTTGTTTTTTCATCTTTCTCCGTTGCATTCTCCTTCTTTGTTGCTTTCTCTATCTTTGGCTTTGGCTTTGGAATCCTATTCACCTTCGTCACCTATATATATTTTTTTATTTTAACCCTCAAATTAAATGAAAACTCCTTTTTGCAACTTTAATTATTTATCAAACTCATTTCGTGTACCTTGTCTTGGAGAGTAAATACTTTGGCGTACACTTCATCTGACGTGAACACTGGCTTGCTCCACATAGCAGTCCTGTGACCAAGTCTTGTCATGTTAACTCTCTAATTTTAAAGGCGTTAAGAGGTAAGTAAATGAAGCAACGCTCACTTTTTCTGCTCAGCTTCATTTTTCTCCAACCAGCTTTTTACTTTCTCTGCTTCCTTTGAGACCTGAAATAAAACAACACAATTTAGCAGAAGCTCGCCACTAATTATTAAAAAGAGAGCTGTGTGTTTTCATTTAGATGAGCAAAACAACCTCGTTGATTTTTTCTTTTGGAAGCCAAGTTTTGTTCGTCTCCCACTCTTTTATGATCTGCAAACGTGGTTGAAACTCAAAACTGTGTTAACTCTATCATGAGAAAACTGCAAAAATCATGTAATGTCAGTCACAGCGTACCTCCTTCACTTCGGTTAGGTATTTTTGAGCGTATTCAACAGCTACAGGTCGTGCTGTAAGCTCATCCGATCTGTACATGTATATATATATATATATATATAGCAAATGTTTTATATCATATAACTTTATAGCAAACAAGCAATCTCCGGTTCAATCAAATAGGAGTAGCGAACAAACCGCAAGGATATGGGACTGCCAATGGCTTTTAGGGAGTCAAGCCGCTCCTGAAACTCCGTGGCATTAGCATCCTCACCATCCATGTAAAGCCAATCTTGCACCTGAACCATACAAGACACCACTCAGTGTCAAACGCTTACACTCCCCAATGGTATAATACAATTCAAAAGAAAAATGATACTTGCCTCATCAAGCTTCTCAACAAACGCCTTCCGCTCTTCTTGGGTAGAAATCTTTTCAAACTCGGGTGTTTCTAGCTGTTTAACGAGCAAAATAAAACAACAGCGTTGAGTTTTCACAAGAAGACAGCTAAATACAATCTAGCATCAAAAGACTATATAGCAGCAAAAGAACAATGAAGTAATGGAGATAGTGATCTATATAAAGCGCACATACCTTCTCTTTGGTAGCATATATATAAGATTCAAGGTTGTTCTTTAACTCAGCCGTTCTTCTTCTTTCCCTATCTTTCTTGTCCAAGGCTTCTAATTTTGTCTTAGCTTCAGCAAGAGACTCTTTCGTAAAAGGTGCTCCAGGTCCAACAGTTTTCTCAACTACCTACAAATCATATATTCGAAAACAATTTGTTAGTGGTGATGATACTAATCAAGAAAATATTGGAAACAGTAATCCAGAATACACACCTTCAGAGGAACCCTAAATGTCCGCTTTTTCAGCTTTCTTTCTGTCCCCAGGTCAGCCACAGCTGGTTCTTCTGCGGTTGTATTTGAAGCAGTGCTGTTGTTTCCAGCATCAGCTTCTAGCTCCTCTTTATTTTCTTGTGAATTATCGTCAGAGGCAGCTCCAGTAGAGGCATTGCCTGTTGTTGAGGTTGTGTTGTTATCGATAGTTACGTTTTTCTTAGGAACTTCAACCCATTCTGTGATTTCAATGACAGCATCTCCCCTATCTAGACTGAGAATCCCACTTCTGCTTAGAGAGAAATGCAGATTTGCCTTGATAGGTGCTGATAGATTCCGAGAAGAATATCTGTCCAGATCCAAAAGTTTTATTTGTTGGAAAACCATTATTCTCTATAAACGGAAAGTAACAATAAAAAAATGCAAACTGTAAGCTCTTACTTCTCTGTTGCATCCGTCAAACCAGAAACAGAATACTGTGCAAACACAGGGGAGGTAATGCCTGGGGGTAGGAAATCCTCAGACTCGTAAGCAAGTGACACGTCAAAATCTTTGTCAAGGACAAAGGTTCTGAACATCTGTGAAAGAATCAGGTACCTAGAATTATTAAAAGACAGGCAACACATTGCTAAGCTTCAAAAGGTTGTGAATGTAAAACAGTACCTTGCTGGGTAGCTTTTTCATCATTGGTACGAGTTGTTGCTTTGTGCTCTCATCTTTCTTAACATTAGGGCCTTCCAACTCAACTAGATATCCATAGGGGGAACCATCAACGATCCCTAGCCTACGTTTCAATTTGATTCCATCGCTCAAGTTAGCAGCATGTAGTGCTGAGCCGAGGACAATAGCCTCATCAGCATCCAGATGTTTGTCTAAATCTTGCTTTCCAATAAATTCCTGGATCGTGCTCTGTAATTATAAAAAAGGGGGGCGAAAAATCAGATCAAAAGCGAATAATCCGACACTTTTGGATGTAAGAAGTCGAATTGCTTAGCTTCAAGAACATAAATATTTACCTGTAGTTTGGGGACTCTAGTAGCTCCTCCTATTAGCTCCACTGCATATATATCATCCATCTTCAAACCTGAATGCTTGAGCACATCTTTTAAAGGTGTAAGAGATCTTTCCCAAAGATCTTTACAGAGTTCCTCAAACTTCTCACGGGAAATTGTGCTCCTGAAAGAAAACGTTAGTTAGAATTCCACGTACATCACAATGTTCGGGGAACTGGCTAAAATACGGAAACATTGAGAGACTTTAGTTGTACCTGAAGTCACGATCATCATGGAGAGATTCGACAGATATTGGAGCCCCTGTGTTAGCACTCAAAATTTCCTTAGTACGTTTGACTTGTTTCTTTAATTTAGCCATTGCTTTAGGGAACTTCCTCACATCAACTCCATTGCCGAGCTGTTTATTAAACTCATCTGCAAAGTACTCTACCAAGCGCATCTCCATGCTCTGACCTCCAACTCCCGAGTCCCATCTAACATCCTTGACCTACATTTACATAAACAGGTAAGACCCATAACCAACTGATACCAGACTGAAAGAATTAACATTGATTAGGCGGAGCTTATATCACACATAAGCAAAAAAAAAAAAAAAAAACTGAAGAAACTATAAAAGTACAATAACCTGAATGTATATGAAGAGCAAATATTTACCTGAAATTGGTTGACAGAAACAGTCTTGCCAAACTCCTTCTCATTGTAAGCAGAGTAATAGACAAGGGCTGCGTAAGTACTACTCGAACCCATGTCATAAAATATAACATGTCTCGACCCATTCGAGAAATCCTTATCAATCCCATACTGCAAAGCAGCACCGGAATGCTCATGAACTAGAGAGAGAACATTAACCCCAGCTAACTGAGAAGCCTGTATCAAACCCCGTCTCTCAGCCTGCCCAAAGTAAGGTGGAACCGAAACAACCATATCCTTCACCGGGATCTTCGCATGGAACTCAGCCAAGTCTGACCCATAACCCAAGATCATAGCCAACAACTCCTCCACCGAGTAAACAGTCGTCCCATCATCGATCTTAATACCAACCGCACCTCTAGAATCTTCAACGATATCAAACGGCAAGTAGACAGAGTCAATAAAATCCTTGACATGCTTAAAAGGCTTCCCAACCATGTCCCTAATCTGTGAATAAACTTTATTAGGGTAACGGGCCGTGATTCCTGCAGCTTCCTCGCCTAGTAACCTGTCACCGGAGTGGAACGCCACTAAACTTGGAGATTTCCTCTTGGACATCTCGTTGATGGCTACAGAGATCGGACTCTGCCCTCGTTTGATGTTAACTACGGCGACTTTCACCCATTCCGAACCTAGATCTACGCTTGCAACAGCGGATTCCGATGGAACATAGAGTAAAGAGAGCAATGACAAGAACAACACTAACACGGTACACATCTTCTTCCTCATGCTCCTATCGTTAACTATAACACTGAGATTAAAGCAGCACTTCCTCTGCAGGAATATAAAAAACGAGTCAAGAACACTAGAAACAGAGTAAATCCCTTAGAAAACCTACGATTCGATTTCGAATCCAAATCGGTCACGGCCGATGAGATACACGATTAATCAGCTCCAGAATAGGCTAAGTACTACCAACGCAAGTAAAACTAATGAAATCGAGGCGGAAACGTTAAGATTAAGCAATGTTATTAGGACCATTCGTAGAAACTTCGAATGCACGAAGAGAGAGTGTAATCGGGGCTAGTAAGTTAAATCTAAGATAGTTTGATGAGATCGTTGGTGATTTGAGAGTGTGAGGCGAAGATACATACCAGTTTCCGAGCTCCGATCGCATTCTACGGCGGAGAACGATTTGCAGATTCAAAGTTTTCTCGAGAGAACTAAAGTGAACAAACGGAGACGAGAGTGCCTATATATTAACGGAGGAGAGAGTTATCAAAGGTGTTTATGAAAACAAAATACTGACGTGGATCTATGATTCCGAAATACCGCCAATGGTAGTGTTCCACGTGTGAATATTTACACGTGTTGAGATGTGAGACGCTTAGTGTGTTGGTGATTACGCTTTGTTGTAGAGTGGTAGGCCTAGAAGTTTGGAGTCTTGTTTGGTTAAATCCAGTTGTAAACTTCTTTTCTAAGAAGAGGGTTTAGCCCAAACGATGGGCCGTTGCTGGTAAATTTTCAAGTGTACTGATGTTGGATTGGGAACATAGACGCACTTGGATGTGTAAATTAGGGCTCGGCAATATTATTCGCTGCCCGGTCTATACTTGTTACTTGACTCGGTTTGGTTCGAAAAAATAAGTACTTGATACAAACAAGTCGAGTAACAAGTAAACGGATTTTATTACTCGTAAGTACAAATCAAGTAACAAGTATATTTTTATATTTAACTACTCGACTTGTTACTTAGTTTGTTACTTGATTCGTTACTTGTCATGTATTACTTGTTCTATTACTTGTTTTATATATGATTTAGTTTATACAATTTTAGTTAATTAAAAACTAAAATATTGCATTTTTATTCAATTAAACAATTTCAATATCAATATCAACTTCAAATTGACAGTCTAACAAAACTAAATTAGAGGACATGTGCCAATTGATACCAATGGATAAATGACGTTTATATATAAAGCCGTAAAAGTAAAACTTTGTGTTTTACACATATCTTTTTCACTTAAAATATTTTTACGGAACCAGAATAAAAAGAGTGTTTCATGTTTAATTTCAAATAAAAAAGGTTAAATAGCTGAAAAATAAGTATCAAACTAAGTCTAAGTAATTGATAAAATCAAGTAACAAATCAAATCAAGTAATTTACAAGTATTCAATTTTTTTTACAATTACTTGATATAACAAGTACTTGTTCAAAACATGTCAAGTACAAGTACAAAATACTATTACTTGAACAAACTAAGTCGGGTAACATGTACCTCAAAAATGTTGGGTACGTGCCCAGCCCTAGTGTAAATAATGTAATTATAATAATTTTTCATAAAAATTGGGCAATCCTGAGACTGGACCAAAATAAAATAATGAAACTTGATTTGCCATAGATCCAAGTATTTTTTTCTTCGATTTAAAAATGAAATACAAACAAAAAATGTTATTAGGGAAACTTGATTTTACACTTGAGGAAATCTAGAGAATACAAAAAAAACAACCGGTTTAAGACAAGAAATAACTAGATTTGAGGTAATAATATAAGACAAATACAAGACGGGATAGTTTAGGGTGGTGTTTCAAATCAGAAGGAAACAGAGAGAGGTGGGTGTTATGTTGGCCTATTCGATAGAAGTATCTATAAACACTTGAAAAAACAAGCAGCTACATGGGAAGCTCCTATACCTCTCTCTCCTCTACATGTGTTGATTGATCAGTCTCCTTACAACATCTGAAACAACATTAACACTTTGCTTACTAACTCATGTAGATTTTTACTGTTGTATGTTATCATTCTCCTTCAAAGTTTGGATTGGTTAGAGTAAAATCCAGTGACCTTGCACTGATGATGCAGCAGAACCGGTTTGCCTAGTCTGCGAAAACTTCCTCGTGCTCATTGTCTGCTGAAGACAAATGACCATGTCCAGGTCTGGTGTTGTTGTGTACCTCTTCTGGTGTGTCTTCTTCATCATCACCCGTTGATGTTTTGTCGTAAGAGAAGGGTCTCTGACAAATGCATGACTAAGGGTACTCGTGAAACTCACCGCGTCCTGGTTTGAACTCATCAGGATCTCCCATGAATCCTCGCTGACAAGATTTCACTTTCTTGGAGAAAGTGTTCCACTCCATCTTTTCTCGGTCCATGAACAAAGCACTGAGCTTCTTTGCATTAGGCCTTATGGTCCTCTTATGCCCCATGTACCTCCTGTAATCACATACTCAGAAGTGATGATTCTCATGTCTGAAGGGTTAAGCCTATAACTAAACATGGCGACTAAAGCAACACAAGTTGAGAGGTTTGTTACCTTCGGCCTGCAAGAATCTTGGCCATATTTCCATTATTATTAGCGATAAAGACGTCACTTTCGTCGCTGACTATGTAATCAATGGCAGCAAGGCGTGAAGAAAAGGGAAGCAAAGGCTTGAGCTCATCACTGGCAAGCATTTCCTTGGTGTAAAAGTTTGGAAACAGCTCTCTGAGTGGTCTCAGTGTCTTTTCACCACCATATATTTCTCCAGACGCAACATAGATGTATGTGCTGTTAGCAAAACCAAGCGCACGCAGCATTAAGCCCACTTCATGAGGTGTAAGAGGGCATTTCCCACGCTTTCTTTCCTCCAGAGGATCCAGATCCTGCAGTCAAATATTGCAACCCCAAACAACTTAACACACAATAAAAAGGATTTGGATGTAATGCTCTTATGCTAGGATTGGTAACACAAAATGCAACAACGCAAGGGCTGAACTCACAGGCAAAGTGTCCCATCGTTTTCTTATTTCTGCTAGCTCAGCCCGCTCTTTTTCACCACCGCCAAAGTCACAACCAGAAAAAGCAAGCATGTCAGGTTCAAACCTGTAATTAACATATGTATTGTTGTGTAACATAGCATGAAGATGCAGACACCATGCTTATATCACATGAAAGGAAAGGCTACTTAAGAAGAAATCAGAGAAACAATCTAAAGAAGACTATTGATAAGTAGGCGAACCTCAAGTGGACAGCAATAAAACGTTTGGCCATCTTTCGCATCCTCTTGACCACTTTCATTCCAACTGATTGTATGCGCTTTGTGAATCTTAAAGAATTATAGTTGACCCTGCAGCGCAACTTTTGCATGTCTTCGTCCAGATCATTTGCTAGTCTGTAGTCAAACTTTGTCAATTGCAAAACCTGCAATATTTACACAATCATGAACACGACAAAAGTGACTACAGAAACATATAGAACTGGGTATGATCGAGGCATCGGATGGGAATGGTAATACCTATGGTTGTTCGATTTAATGAAGTAACAACACGCAATTTGATTCTTAGGTGAAATAGTCTTACATGTCTCCGGGAGAGAATTGGCAAAACTTGGTCGAGCTAATACTCGGGAGTAGACTTTCGAGGGACACGCATGGTATAAGGAGGCTTCTCCATGGACCGCATGACTCTGTCAGGAACTTTCTTAACTATAGTCACATCTTTTGTGAGGGAAGAGATGAACCAATTAACGTCAAAAATGTCATTAAAGTCACTACACAGAAAACAAAAACAAATTCAGATGATGCATTCACATAGGAAACTGATAAAGGCAACATGTTCATTTGCCAAAAACTTGTTAAAGTTACCTGTCATCTTTCCAATAAGAATGGTGATCCAACTCAGGTACAACTAAAGTAGCAGTAAGAATCCGTGCAACAACTACTGCATCTGTTATCTGCTCATAAAACGAACATTTAGTTTCAAACACATGTATCGCGAAAAAGCAGGTCTCAGTAAGCAACATAACTATGTATATACTCTATTGAGCATATCCTGATCTTGAGACAAAATATAACTTACTCCTGTCCTTTGCTGGTTCAGACCTCCACTAGCCGCAATCAGCAAATACCCATTAGACGAATGCTCGTGGACAGCAGCTGCATACCCAAAACAAGATGAAGAAACAAATGTGAGAGGAACTATTGAAAGCATAATGTACTTGTACACCAAGTTAGTATTGCCATTGAGCAAATCCTGATTTTAACCAAACTACAAAAAGGGTTAAGCCAAACTTGCTATCAGATAACAAAAGTCACAGACTTTTCCTCTACTAGAATCCAAGATCAACTAGGAAAGAACTAAACTTTCACTTTCTGAGACTTACGTGGGAAGTTTCTTTCTCTTTCACTGCATCCATAGAAGAACTTCGAATATTTTGACTTCCAAACATTAATTGGTTCCCTACGGCTCATATCCTGAGAAATATCCAAGTTTGAAAACAAAACCGGGACTAAATCAAACAGTGAAACGGTGTCAATGTAAGAACATCTCCAAAATACATTCTATAACTTCAAATATAGAGTTTTTGGCTCTCCAAAAAGAAACTTCAAAACTTCAAATTTGAAGTTTCATCTTTTTATTTGCAATTTGGTCCTTACATTTACATATCTTATTTATTATTCTTAAGTATTTTTTTATTTATCATTTTAATCTTTAAAAAATTTATCTCACAAATATTCAAATTCAAATCTATAAATTAAACTTTACCCATAAAATTTTTAAAAAATTAAAATAAGTTTTATATTATTTTAAAAGTAGAATTAGACAACAAGAATATTATAAAACATACTGAATTAAAAACTTTTAAAAAAGGGTACATAAAGACATAATTATTATAGAAATTTAGATTTTACAACAATACTAATAATCTGGTAAATTTGCCCCGGAAGCTCCCAAATCTTCGAAATACTGTCCAAACAAGTTTTTTATATATGTGTTAGTTATTTATAAAAGTTTTATGAATTTTCATTAAATAAAATAAATATAAAGACCATAGTGTAAAATACAAATAATTTTGAAGTTATTTTTGAAGTTTTGCTTTTGGAGAAAAACAGTTTGAAACTTCAAATATAGAATTTGAAAAACTTCAAAATAGAGTTCCTTTTCGGAGATGCTCTAAGTAAGCTGAAGCCGCAAATTTAGAAAGGTACCAGTAAGCTCCGTTTGCTTAGTTGCTGAGAATACCACTCGAGGTGGGAGACAACATGACCGGTGAAGAGTGAGATGACACCTAAGGTGAAGAGCATGAACCCACAAACCCATGTCCACATCACGTTTCTTTTCGGCTGACCCGAGAAAGATCTCCACTTCCATAACGCGCTCTTGTTCTGAGGCGAGTTCGTCGTCAACAGCCTCACGCTCCACCTCCACACCTCAGCTACCAATTTCATCACTGGTTTTTACGGAAATGCCATCTCACCCCCCGAAACCACGAAGACTCGGGGAGCCACCGGAATCTGATACAAACCGGGAAAAATTCGCATGAGAAGGTTCTTGAACGGAGGTTGAACAGATCGGAGGATTTAGGGTTTTCAGGAAGGTAGCGAAGTTTATGTAAGGATCTCTTTCTCTGTGTAAAGTTTGAGATTTTTCGAAATGGTGAAGACAGACGGAGAAGAGACAGGACAAACGTAGCCTTTTTGTTCTGTTTTTTTTTTCTTGCTAATTATTCACCTGAATTTATTTATTAAATTAATTAAGTACACAAATCAGGATAACCAAATAAAATCAACCCGGAATTAATTTAAACCGGTTTCTACGCCACTTAGCATTGAGTGTTGCTTTAAAGGTTTGTGGTAGGCCTGGGCATTTTAACCTGGACCCGAAGACCCGACCCGGACCCGGTCCGAAAATACCCGACCCGAACCCGAACCGAAAGTTTACAAGTACCTTTTGGGTCTAAATTTCTTTTACCCGAACAGACCCGGACCCGAAGAGAACCGACCCGAATAGACCCGGATCCAAAAAGAACCGATCCAAATAGACCCGACCCGCAAGAACCGATTTGTACCCGACTTAAAAACATGTATATTAAAACTATGATTTTTTGTGTTATGTTTTATATATATATATATTATATTTTATTTAGTTGAAATTTCTTTTGTTAACAATATTTATTATTATTTTGTAACATTTTTAAGTAATATGAAGCTTTAAACTATAAAATTTAGAGTTTAAAATGATTTATGTTGATTATTAATAGTTTAATTTAAGCTATTTTATAAATATTTAGATATATATGACAAATATTAATTAAATTTGAGTGAGTCTCGGTATGCCATGTATTTTTCAGATTCTAAATACCCAAACCCGATCCGGATCCGATATGGACCCGAAAAATTACGGGTATTTTACAGGTATTGAAATTATAGACCCGAACCGACCCGGACCCGATAAGACCCGACCCGGAACCGACCCGAAAAATTACAGGTACCTATATGGGTCTAAATTTTTAGGACCCGAAAGACCCGGACCCGATCAGGACCCGACCCGAACCCGACCCGAGGACCCGGATGCCCAGGCCTAGTTTGTGGGTTTTCTTTAAATGAACTTTTATGATTAGCTTACCAAAAAAGTCAAATTAAATCCTTTTATAGAAATAATTAAGGGAAAATTTGGAAAAATACATTTATATAAGATTTTAATTTGAAAATCATATTATCATTTAATTTTTTTTAAAACTACACTTTCATATATGTAAATTGACCAAATTATCCAGAGAAATACCCTAAGATAACCATAAAAAAGTTTTTGTCACAAAAATAACCCTCAAGAATAAAAATGACAAATCTAGTCTTTTTTTATTTTCAAAAAATTAATTTTTTTTTTCAATTTTAAACCTCACCCCCAAAAATTAATTTTAAACCTCACCCCCAAAAATAACTCTCAAGAATAAAAATGACAAATCTATTTTTTTTTCAATTTCAATTTTCAATAAAAGAAAAATTAATTTTTTAAAAATAAAAAAGGCTAGATTTGTCATTTTTGTTCTTGAGGGTTATTTTTGTGACAAAAATTTCAAAAAAGAATATTTAGGAGATTCGCCCAATTATCCAATATAAGTATATTTTTTCCCTTGTTCAAAAACGCGGCTTAGGCGGCCGGAAAGTCGCCGGAAAAACGTGTTGCGGCCGGAAGCCGCCGCGATTTGGTCTGAAACGTTCACTTAATCGGAAGAGATGAGAAATCATCATTTTGGTAGATTTAGAGGTCGAAACTAAATGTTCTTTAATAGATTTGCTATATTTGATACCACTACACCATGCGTAAATATTGTTAGTTCTTCGCATATTTAATATAGGGCAAATCTCCTAAATAACCCTTTTTGAAGTTTTTGTCACAAATATAACCCTCAAGAACAAAAATAACAAATCTAGCCTTTTTTTATTTTCAAAAAATTAATTAATTAATTTTTTTTTCAATTTTAAACCTCACCTCCAAAACCTCACCCCATAACTCTAAACCCTAAGTCTAGATTAGTTAACCCAAGGGTTAACAAAATGACTAATATACATTTATACCCCTTGGGCTAACTAATCTAGACTTAGGGTTTAGAGTTATGGGGTGTGGTTTTGGGGTGAGGTTTAAAATTGAAAAAAAAAATTAATTAATTTTTTGAAAATAAAAAAAAGGTTAGATTTGTCATTTTTGTTCTTGAGGGTTATATTTGTGACAAAAAAATTTTTAGGGTTATCTTAGGGTATTTCTCTTTAATATATTAACTCATAGAAATGTATATAATTATATTAAATTCCTCCGAGATTAATCTCCGTATAATTAATTAGGCGCTAGGCCCTAGTAACCGCACGCGTAGCGTCTATCGAGTTCTTAAACAAGGATTTTTTTCTAATCTAGCTGACATCATCTCTTTCGGTGGAAATTAAAATTATATACATAATTAAACCTAACCGAACAGGTTTTAGTTATACATAAATGATTTTATTCAGCAATCAACATGCAGTTTTTCACTAAAAAATGTATGACGATGAACAGTTAGTATCACTGCACAGCTAATGAAACAAGAAGGAGCTCTGTTTTATTCACGAAGAAAAAACAGAGGAAATCTCCATTTCAAAAAAAAACAGAGGAAATCTGTTTCATACACACAAACAAGGTCCAAGATATAAGTATACGAGCATAACCACAACGTATTCGTGATTTAATAAGTGAACATAATACTAAAATGTTTGCACAGGAATACGACCTAACATTAAAGCACTGCACCACCTCAGGAGAGACCAAAAATACTCAATCTCAAGTTCGAATCAAGAGCCATTTCAAAGCATAAGAATAAAGCATACATGAAAAATCAGGTACATATCACTCCCAACGAAGTCATCAGTGAGTGTGTTTCTGTTCCAGACAGCTCCTCTAAGATCCTAAAACCTTCAGGGACAAAATGAACTTTAGCTTCTCTTGGAATACCACGTTTGTTCCAGAGTAACATTTTTTAAACCACAAGAATGAACAATGGGGATAAGTGAAGCTTCTGGTTTATAATCTATATGGTCTAAGTTTCTGTGATTTAGCTAAACATTAAGTTGTCGATAATATTTAGCTTTCAAAGAACTTTGAAACACGAGCAACCCAAACATACGTAAATCCAAAAAGCATAAAGTGATTCATGAATTAAATTATTAATATGTATGTATTTCATAAATATGTTTTATCTCACATAGTTTAAAACAAAATTTGGATATAAAGGACTTTTCACATGCGAGAAAGTGTACTTTTCAAAATGAAAAAATCAAAGTGTATTATTCAAAATTAAAATCATAAATAAGGTATTTCTCAAATTATCCCAATAATTAATCTTTTTAATATTTTACTTTCTAAAGAATTATTTTCCAAATTAGAAAAAATCAATTTTCAAAATAAAATATCAATTTTCAAAATAACATTATCAATGTTCTATGCTATATAACTTTTTGTATTCTTTTGTTTGTTTTATTACTGGTTGAAATAATGAAATGTAGATATATAAATAAATAGATAGATAGATATTTTTATTTATATAGTATATATTTAAATATTTAGTTAATTTGGGTATATAATTTTCATTCCTAAATAATACTAAAAATAGAAAGATTAATAAAATAATTTAAATTAAATAGAGAAATAATGCTTCTTCATTTATATCTTTTTGGAAACAGAAACTAATAGACGGAAGAAAGCACATCTGTTACATGAGAATCAGTATCGTATTTAAAGGTAGTTGTGATGGGGTCACGTGATACATTATCAACACACGCGTCCGTCCCAAAACCACCGGCAAGTTATGATCACACGATAACCAAATCGAAATTACTCCTACACCTAATTAAACTGGTTTATACGGCTTTTCCCATAATAAGCTAATTTTTCTTTGGTTGGATGATTGGACCACAGGCTTCCTGATTTGTAGCTTAATTAATTTGGTCACGTTATGTAGTGCAATCTTGGTAAAGAATCATAGTTTTAAAAATTGGTTTAAAAGACACCTATGTGAATCGATTTATATCGGTTTATATCAATATAAATTAATCTAAATATATTAATTAAATAATAATATTAGTGAAAATTTATAAATTTATTTAATTTCTAAATTTTAAATAATTAATTTGAATAAAAGAAATTAATAATTTTTTATATCGAGGGTCTACCTAGATTACGGATAGTCCACCTACTCGTTATTCTTTACAAAGCGTTTAATTACTGTCTATCGATTTTTTTAATATTGGTTAAGAGTATAAAATGTCTTAATAATATGTAATTTATAGGTCATTTTCGGTAAAAACTACAAAATGTATTTTTAGATTTGTGAAAGACATTTAAATGTGAAGGAAAAAACTGTAAGAAAAAAAGGAATTATCTTTAGGTGCTTTGGGTGTGAAGTGCGACGATGAGCAGTGCTAATTTTGGCAAAAACAAATGAAGCATGTGCTTCCGGCATTTCTCAAAATATCAAGTATTTCAGCTTTCTATTCAACAAAATCTTCATTAGAGTCGTAGGTTTATGGTTAGGATTAGCATGTTTGAGGTGCAAGTTTGAGTACAACAAACTACTTTTTCAAAAAAAAAATTATATGTAACCGGCCCAAAATACTGTTTGCTTCAAGCCCATAGTTGTTCAGGATCAGGCTTGGGACGAGTCAAGTTAATATGGTTAGATATTAGTTACATGCTTTGTTTGGAAACTCGCTACGCGCTACGCGTGCACTCAGGTTGGGCCTAGCGATTAGTGAAAAAATCGGAGATTAATCAAAAATTAATCAGAGATTAGTTTTAGGGCATTTATATAAGAATGATACTTATATATAAAATATGCCTATGTAATACAAAGATAATTCATGGTGTAGTGGCTCGCTCCTTTCTACAAGCTTTATTTTTTTGTCAACTTCTACAAGTTTCATTTAACCCGGGTTCGATGGTCAGTGTGGCCTTTTTTTATTTTTTTTCAGTGCTAGGTTAAATGAAATGGGAAAAGACATAAATGACCCCATCTTCAACCTAAGTGCTCTGCGAATTTTTAGCTGCCGTTTTCATTTTTTCCTTCAGATTCATAGCTTTTACTTGTTAATATTGTGAATCGTAACACAAATTGACCAGATCTTAACCTAACATGTGATTTCGAACAACAAATCTACAAAACAATGGATTTTTTATTTTTTTTCTCAGATGAACAACCGAATTAGAGCAAGACGCCACGGTGTGTCACCGTTTCACGCGTTTCCGGCGAGTATATGGCCGCCTAGAGCGCGTTTTTGAACAAGGGTTACACGTGGCCTGCAATACAATAATATATTTAAATTCTTAAAAAAAAACATGTTTAACTATTTGTTCACGATAGATTATCTCTCTATTTTAAGTTATCAACCTATGAAATTACAGTGATCTCTCTCTCACACACACAAATATATATATATATATAAGATATTTCTTTCTGTGTTCATACATGAATATAAATATTTATAAAATAAATATATTAGAATCGTTGATTGATATTTTGTTTCTAATATCAGTTTATCATTTTTATTAATAATCTTATATTATTTTAATTAGACATGTGATTTTGGATATATAATTTCTAGTCGTTTTAGTTTTCGCTTGGATACATTGGATTGAATGAATTTATCTGAATTCAACTATTATACTTCAATTTTGTTATTTGCATTTAAGTTGGTGGCTATTGTATTAGATATATAATATAGTTTAATAAGATTATATATAATATATATATATTGTTTTGAGAATAAAATTATGAGAGATTGGTAAATATAGAAAACAATATATTTATTGAAATTTATTATGTTTTTAATATGTGTAAAAACACATAAACAGAATAGATAGATTAAGTTACAAGAATTTAACAAATTGTGCCTATTACATTTTAAAAATCTAGCAGTTTTAACTCAAACAAAACTAACTCTATTTACTGCCAGAAAGGTTAAAAATAAAACTGGTCTACATATAAATACAAATTAAAAATAAATATTTCTATTTTATAAAACAAAAATAATAAAAATAATATTTTTATTTTTTTTGAAAGCGCAAATTAGAATCACACACACATGTATATACATATATATATATATATATACATATATATATATATATATACATATATATATATATATATATATTATTTTATATGTAACTATTCTTTTGTTTTTTTCTTCATCAAATGATTGTTCTATTACTCAAGTTTGAGATCGTCTAAGACCAAACCGGAATAAAACAATCAATGTAATACAAATCCCTATGAAATGTTGTTGATATCTTAACTAATGAATCTGAATCAACATTTTCAGAAAGAGAAATCAGCAAATCTACTCTTCAGACTTGACAACTCATTTATTGAAAAACTTAGTTATGCTCGTGGATATTGAATCATTGATATTACATCCATCCAATATGTGCCAAAAAGCTGACACAACAATATTTGTAGCAAGCGTTCCATAGCTCAAGATAGCGTTTAAAGCTCCACATGTAAGGATGAACTCTTCTCCTTCGGTTTTGACCCCCATAAGTTGGATTTCCTTGTGGAGTTCTTTCACTTCCATCCACAACCACTGAAGAGTGAGTCATGTTTCCTTGAAATATCAATCATATATATCTCTCTCCAAGGTTACGATGATTGATTATGTCGTTCGTTAGGTATTTCCCTCCTTGTACTATTAGACTCAAACCAAGCATGGCATTCTGATCCAGCTTGTCTAACATTTTCCAAAGGGTCCATGTTTATTCCTCTTAATGATTTATCATTTCTCGCTTTCCAAATATACCAGACTAACCAAGGATATGGATCTATGTCTAAATCTCGGTTAGGGATATCAATGGAGGAGATGGTGTTGCTGCCAGAGACTATGTTTGTAAAGCTGAGAGAATAAAAATAGTATGGTTAATGGTTTAATTATTTGCACCACATCTGGGACAAATGACTGTCACATAGCATATGAAAATGTATTAAGTTACCAGTAACACCTATGTGTCCTAAATTGTTTGCCTAAGATGATGAATTTTCTGTGGGTCTTTGATCTTCCACACAAAGCTTGGAGTTTTGTGATGCTCAATTTTGAATACATCTCTTCAATTTTCTTGTTGAGCATACTTGTAGCCACCCAATACCCAGACTTAACAATGTATATACCATTCTTATATAACTCCAGTAAAAATCATATCGATGAGGTATTTGACTTATGGCCAAGGAATGAATCAAAGGGATGTCCTCCTGGCGGACATAGTTATCTAGTAGCTCTCTATTCCATCATTTTGGTGCCCATGTCAGAAAGTCACTGACTGACATCATGTGATAAATCACTGGCGCAGTAGATCTATCAGGACGTGCAGATATCGTTGGTTTACAAAGATCTTCCTCATTTTTTGAGTGCATTCTTTTTCTAATTTCCAATGCTATTAATGTTTTTGCTACCATAATGCTTGTCCGTTCATATGAGGGATTATCAACCAGATTTATTCGCAATGGCAAACTCTATCTGTAGTAAATTCCTCGTAACACTCTTGCTAGTAAGGAATATGAAAACTGAACCAATCTCCACAGTTGTTTGCTCAACAAAGCGAGATTAAATACATGGATCATCTGGAGTCATATACCTTCCTTTTCTTTCGGTCTATATCTTTTTCTCATTTTATCCATCAGTTTGGTCTAAGAAATCATAGAATTGATATAGTTTGTATTAAAGTGCATTACATTTTTGTTGCCAACATATAATGACTTTTTAGATTTTATTTTAAATAAATTTGTATTTAATTACATTTATAATTCTCTTAATTTTGTTTTATCAAATTTTGGCTAAAGTTATTAATTTTAACATGTATTGATAGAAGATCTGTGTAGGTTTTATCAGTCCTGATATTAAATTTTTATTAATGGTTTTTATTGGGCTTAGAAACTTTCATTTCTACACAAAAGTTTTAAACGAAATTTGGTTGTTCAATGTTTTACAAAAAAAAAAGAAGAGTTGTAAAAATAGATCTTCTAGATGTATGAAAAAGACAGGTTGGATAGGTTTAAGCAGTGATAAATTACTAAGAAGTGAAATTATACTAGTGACTTACTATAAAGTAAATTTTTCATAATTAAACTGTTTAAATAAAATAATTTTATAAAAACTAAAACATAATTCCCATACATATATACATTGTTGGGCTAATGTACATCAACATATTTTTCTCAATTATAGATGTAAAATATCTTTTCTATCACCAAACTTATATTAAGACCCAAAAATGTTAACCCACAAAAAAAGATTCATACAAAGAGCTGATTTCTCTAAAGAGATCAAAATTTAAATGTTACCAAGCACATTGAATCAAAATAGTATGTAGCTAAATTAATGTTTAACCGAAAAACTATCCCGCACTTTTAAAGTATGGATCAAAATCTAGTAATTTATTAAAACTGATCTAATAAAAATTGTATTTTAAAAAATAATATATATATATATATATATATTGATGAATAAATTTGTCATATCTAAATAGTTTGATATTCGGTAAAAAAAAACCTTTAAGAACATAAACAGTAAGTTATCATGTCTTTGAATTAGTAATGTATGTATTAATAAATAATTCTAAAACAATTATGCCCGCTCAACAGAAATAATTAACAAATTGTGGCTTTTACATTTGAAAATCTAATAGTTGTAACTCAAAGAAAACTAAATGAAAAAAAAAACTAAATGTATTTTCTGCGAGAAAGATATAAAAATAAAACTGCTCTACCTATATAAGAAAATGAAAAATAAATAGTTTTTCTTCATTAAACTAAAATTATAAAAATATTTGTGTGCTTTGCTTTGAAAACGCTGAATAGAATCACATGTCTATATATGTACATATATACATATATATATATATATATATATATATATATATTATTTGATAGGTTTTTTAATTAGCCAAGTGGTTTTTAGTAAAAGAAATATAAACAAAAATAGAAATTAGAATTATAAATATAATTAATTAAAAACTTTATCAAGCAAAAAGGCATAGTGATCGTTTTTTGCAAAGCAACGGCATAACCTTAAGAGCCGCAAGGTAAAGCTTGAGCCCCTTGATCGTCAAGGCTTGCCTTGGTCATATTCTAATGCCCCGATCCCCAGCCGTCCGAACGGGGTTTCGACCGGGTGTTATGGACATGCATTCACTCATTTTAGACCATCCAACATGTCCAGTTATTGGTCCAAGAGTCATCGGACGCATTATCCTTCAATCAAATACCAACCCAACCTTATCCACATACTTTTACTTACAGTCTTGCGCATAAGGAGATGGAAATGAGAGCAAGAGTACATGGGTTACTCACTGAAGCGGTTCTTGACCAGCCTCTTCGAATGAACTCTATACTACTTAATGTGAAACGAGAGTTGGATAGCCACTACAATTAACCATTCAAATTCATCACAACATAACACACAACATCATTTCCATACTTTTCTATCAATCTAGCGGTCACACAATACAATGAACTCAGTCACTGCTACAACGTAGATTCAACTTGACTCGACACCAATCATCCAAGACGTAAGGACCTATGGCCCGCTCAAGGATGCCCCACCTCTTGTCGGTCTATCCCAAAAGGTCTTACGTGAACCACTGCCTCCCAGCTTCCTAACTGGCTATCCGAGTCACAGTCTGTTGGCCCTTTTCGGCTATGTTTGTCCTCTCGGTCCTAATAGCCATAATTATGCCATAACTCGGCATTGACTTGTTCTTACGGCGCCCCTTTCACTATTTATATCTGCCCTTTTACTATCATCGTCCGTTCACGATCTTGTCACTTAAATTCTTGTGGGTACCTCCTGTTAGGCTATTGTCCCGTGGATTCTCATGACACTCTAGACACCACCCGTTTTCGGTGTCACAATCTATACAAAATCACATTAACTCATTCTCATTTCCCATTTCTCATTTCTCATTTACATTCTCATTTCTCATTTCTGATTTCTCATTCTCCATTCTCATTCTCATTAACCCTAACTTTAACCTTAACACATTCATTAGACACCACATGTTCTCAATGTCACACACATACTTCACTTTACAATCATACATACATACATGATACCAATTGTAACCATAGTAATATCTTTTATTCACAAAATCCACTATTAACCTCTTTATCATTCATCACAAACCACATAACAACCAATAAACCCAAGTAATCATACAATATCATTAATTCACATCAACACAAGGCAGTCCATTAAGTCTTTTAAGCAATGTGAAAGTTCTTATGCATCATGATCCATTCATCTAACAACCTAACTCCCGTTATAATCTAACAATTTAACTTTCAAAGAAGGACCATTTAAACCCTAATTCCAACATCAACCAATATAAAGAACATGAGGAGAAAATTGGGTTCGAATCACCTCACCTTACGAATAGATCTGTGATCTAGATATCTGGATCTGAAACCGGAAAATAGATGTGAGAGAATCCAAAACTCCGATCAATCACTCGACCACCACCACCACACGCGACAGCCACCACCACCTCTCATGGTTGCTCACGGCGAGGAGAGAAGGAGAGCCGGCGAGGAGAGAGAGAGAAAGTCGAGAGAGACGAGAGAGAGAAGATAGTTTGCGGAGAGAGAGAGAGAGAGGAGAGAGATGGCGAGAGAGAGAGAGGAGAAGATAGTTTGACGACTAGGGTTTTCGTCTCCCTAAATTCTCTGGAGAGGTTCGCTTTCGTTTCAGGATGAGGCAAAAGAGAGGACGAGGCTCTCTTCTTATAAGGAAAGAGAAGGAAATCTAGATTTTAATCTTAATAGGCTGTAGACAAGGATTTTTCTTTTAAAAAATTTATAACCCAAATTTTGGGAGGTTACACATATACTGTTGAAACCATTAATAGAAAAAACTAAAATTAATCCAATGGAGTTAAATTAGTAAACAGAAAAAAATTGAGGAGTTTAGTCAAACGAAACGTGACATGGAGTATTTGAATTGCTAGAGCAGTGAAAACTCTTTAATTACGCATAAGGTCCTTGAGAATCCATTCTTTCTTCTTATCTGCATGTATAAGCTCCGAAGATATTATTGCCCATTTCAAGCCGCTTGCGTTTGTTAAGATGTAAGACGCCAGTTTTCTATTTTCAGGTGTCTCTTCGTATCCTCTCCACTCGAACGTTTTGAGATGGGGCAGTGAACATTCAGGTATGTTTACTTTTGTGTCGCACAGACGCATCTTTGGCAGAGTCGAATGATCCTGAGAACAAAAAAAATGTAAAAGAAGTTTATGTTTACATTCAGGTATGGTTACAGTTTAAAATCATGATCTAGGTGAAACCGATGCTCCCTCCGTTTCGTAATAAGTTTCATTTAAGTTTTTTTCACAAATATTAAGAAATTTTACTTACATGACGGTAGAGTTTGAGAGTTTGTAGTTTCGGGGAAGCTTCTATGATCCACTTGAGATAACTCGGCCAATCTCGATAACATGTCCAAAAACTTAGATGATGAAGCTGGTAAAAGATCTCAGTTGGTTTGTGCGGAACCTGCCATTTCCAAGTATACTCTCATATATATATAAATATGAGAAATGTTGGATAAAAATGACAAAAATATAAAAGTAGTATTGTGGTACCTGTCCTTGAGGAGCAATCAAGCATAAAGAGAGATGTTTAGCAGATGTGAGAGACCCCGGAAGGTCCAGCAGATGGGTTCTTATTAAGTGCTTAACATCAGCTGTTACAATGTGAGGCATCTTTTGAATGTTGCACAATTTCATCACACACGCTTCAATCTTCAAGTGCTTCAAAGACGGAGTATTCAAGCAAAAACATCTGCTTGGTGAACGTATAATGGATAAGCTTTGTAAGGAAGGCACCTCCACAATAAAATTTTGTGTAGGATCATGGTACTCTATTAGCAAATCTTCAAGGACAAGGCATTTGGATAAAAGTCTTGTAAAGGATTCATTATCATTGCCTTTGTACCGCATACATAGAAGATGCAGAGTTTTGAGGGCCTTAAAGGAGTCTGGAACTAAAGAGACATCGAGGAAAACACAAGAGAGATGCATGACCACAAGTGTTTCACACGTTCTTCTTGGTAAGCTCAAACGCGTCAAAAACCCACCAACCACCTTTAGCTCATGCAAATTGCGGTTTGATGCAATCTCAAGGCAAGATACAATATCTGTGTCAGAATAAGTTCCTTCAATAGTCAGGTGCAAACTTTCAAGAACCGGAGCCTTGTGCAGTAAAAGAGATTTGTTAACAAAGTGGGAAAAGCTTTCGTATGTTTCGGTATTGAAATTGTGACGACAGTACTCAAGTTTTGGCAGAAGCATCCAAAGAGAACGCCAGCGTTTGGACAAAACACTTGTGATCCTGACTTCGTTTGTCGGAAGATATGACAGTATCTTCAAGAGCAAATCGTCAGGTAAAAGACTAACTCTGTCCATCATCCAACAAAACCCTAATAATTTAGCTCTGTCTGAGAACAAGAGTTTTAGAGTTGAAAAGCTCTTAATAATTAATCAAATAATTCGTACTCTTAAAGCCTAGGGTAGATCCTATATATAAACTTAACTTAACCGCCTCTCACATATCCTAATGAGGTTGGGATAATGACTAAAACATGTTTATTACGTAAAGAAGAATAATACGAAAACAAATAAGTAAAATATGAAAACCACAGCCAATCTTTAAAAGGAACTAGGCACGCTGCATCAAGATGGCTTACGAAGCTAGTGACATGTGTGTCCAGTTCATTAACTTATTAATTAACAAGAAAGATCAACATGAACTCACGCTCGAGAAGGCTCTTAACCCGTGGTCTTCTGAGAACCCCTAATATGAGCACAACTTCTCCCTTTCAAGACATATATAATATATTTTTCACATTATTTACTTACATGGTACAGTAATCTATCTGCCAGTTTGTTTGTTTTTTCTATAGTAATTATCTCTTTACCTGTATGTATATAAATATTCATGTAATTTGGAAAAAGGATAAGTATAGTTGTTCACAACTATTCCTTGATAACCGGCGTATGTAATTCTGAGAACTGACTATTTTATCTCGTAGTACTAGGTATATTTTAAAACATGAAATTAGATTTAAAAAGATCATGTTTGCATTTGATAATAAGATAAAATGGATATAACGACCAAGCTTTTTTGTTAAAGATATTCGTTATTTCTTTTTTGTTTTACATCTATTAGTTATTCTAAATTAATAAAATATTAGTTGAGGTTTTGCCACATATCTATACTATTATTTGCGAAGTGATTTTTTCGCAACGGAGTTTCCATGTTAAAAATTAGAGCGATTAATATCGTTTATGACCTTAATTAATAAAATATATAAATTATTCAAAATAAAAACGAATTTAAATTATTTTGAACAGATAAGTGATTATAATAAATAATAATAATAAGAAGAATTATCCAAAATCTAAAGTTATTTAAAATAAAAAGATAATTCGGATATATATATTGTGTTGTTATCCTAAAAAAAATCTTCTGATAAAAAGTTATAATTAAAAAAAAACAGAAAACAGAAAACACATAATTAAATATTAATCAAGTAAAATTATTAATTTTATACAAATGAGTGAATTCTAAGATTTATTTATTAATAATGAATATATTATACATAAGCGGTTAATATCGTTTATGCATTTAATGAATAAATATATAAATTATTCAAAAATAAAAATAAATTTAAATTATTTTTATGAGATAAATGATAAAAACTATTCAAAATTTAAAATTATTTAAAGTAAAAAGATAATTATGATATATATAAAATATATTGTGTTGTTATACAAAAAATCTTTTAATTAAAATAAATAATAATAAGAATTATCCAAAATATAAAAGTTATTTAAAATAAAAAAATAATTCTGATATATATATATATATATATATATTGTGTTGTTATCAAACAAAATCTTTTAATAAAAAGATAAAATTAAAAAGCAAAAAACACATAACTAAAATAAATGATTAAAATTATTAATAATAAGAATTATCCAAAATCTAAAAGTTATTTAAAATAAAAATTTAATTCTGATATATATATTGTGTTGTAATAAAAAAAAATCTTTTAATAAAAATATAAAATTAAAAAGCAGAAAACACATAACTAAATATTAATCAAGTAACATTATTAATTTTATAGAATTGAGTAAATTCTAAGATTGATTTATTATAATTAAAAAATCAAATGAAAATATAAATAACAATTTATTTTTATATTTTTAAATTAGTAATGTATATATTAATAAGCAATTTATAAAAAAATATGCCCGCATGTGCGGGCAACCCACCTAGTTTAGTGATATGTATAATGTAATTAACATCTAATATATTAAAAGAGAGTCTTATTTGAATTTTACCGTGGCATAATTTTAATTTGGACCTATTAAATATGTTGTAACTAAAAATAACCGAAGATATGTAATCTATACTATCTTATATACTGATATTCTTAAATTAAACAAACCTTCCATTAAACAACCTTTTGGATATTGGTAACTAAAATGTAAACCAACCAATCTACAATTATACAATTGTTGAAAAATCTTTCATTAGACCAAACATTGATTATCATAGAGAAATATATTGAACTATTCATATCCCTTGATTTTAAACATACGTTTCATCTAATCTACAAATAGTTCAGCAAATTCAGACATATTTAATCAAATTATCTAATAGAATGACATGGTTTCTATTAATTTCATATCCTACCATGAATGACAGGAATTCTATTAATTTCATACAGAAATGACAAGATTTCTCTTTGATGATCGGCACCTGCCAAACAACATAATCTAATATTTTCATATCATACCATCATGAAACCATTAAAAATTATATTCAAACATTTGGTTTAATATAAACCGGTTCATATTTATTTATTATATTTCAAATGATTATAAGCCATACCTTATTTGTCTACAATTTTAAATCACTAAATTACATGTTTTGAAATTGAATTAAATTGTTTTAAACTATAAAATCTAAACAAGTGTAATTGATACCACCTATAATTATGAAAATCTCAACAATACAATAAATAATTACAATTCCGAATCTAATTAAAATCTACAGAAAATCAATCCAGTTTTTCTTTACCAAATCATTTATATGCATATAATAAAACATCTGAAAATATAAACACTTATAGCAGTAAAAATATTTATCTAACCGTATATACTTAAAATCTAAACAATTATACCAATTTGTTGTTACCAAATCTAAAAGAGAATGTATTATAAGTATTTAAATCTAAACAAAACAAAACAAAACAAATCCAAATCATATTTTCATATGTTAAACATTGTTAAGAATTAATAGAATTCGTTTATAATTACATATCTGTAAAAACTACTTATAAAATGTTACTTGGACCATTTCATTAATTAATTATTATGAATGATTTAATCAGTGACATTAATCAATCCAATATATAAAATTTCCAAAAAATCTTAATAATTCATATAAATACAAATAATAAATTAACCTGAACCATAAATTTGAATTTTATTTAGTTATAACAAAATCTGTTGAAAAATTTAACAAAATCTTACAAAAAATTCAAATATTTTTATATAAAATAATGCATTAATTATTTTTGTAATTAGTAATAATTCTATCATATTAAATTCATATAGTATTTTATTTTAAAATAACATATACTATAATTTTTATTTTATAATAAACTTCTTTTATTTTGAAAATGTATTCCTTTAAATAAATAAATAAAATACCACTCGCCGTTAAAACATGTTGAATTCATAAAATATATAATATGCTTATAAAAATAATAAAATTGTTAACATATGTCAGAATTTTATTTCTACAACTATATATTATCTTTTTAGTTTTCTTTATTTGAAATTCACAATAATATATTTAGTATATAACTAAATTTTATTTCATGTGTTATTTGAATAAATTTTATTAGAAAGTTTTGAAAATTTAAAAATTCATGTTAATGATAAATCAATTTTAAATATAGTTTTAGAGTTTAGTTTAGTTATAATAAAAAAAATTAAATTATAAAAATTTACCAAAAAATTCAGATATTTTTAATCAAACCTAAACAATTTGATTATATAGTTACACAATATATAACACAAAAATGTAAATATGATATAAAATTTTGATTATAATATCACATTTATATGTTTATGAAATGAAAATATCTTCACGAACGTGCGGGTCAAAATCTAGTTAATAGTTAATTAACATATGTAAATAAATGATAATTGAAGTGTTTTGTTGGTTTCGTATAATTATAACATTAGATTAGTTTTATATGGATGTATTTGGTATATTAGACATAAATAACAATTTTAGTTATAATCAAATTTGAAGAGAATGGTCAAAATACATTAGTCAAAATCTAGTATCAAATTTTGATGATATTGAAGTTTAAAGTTTTATTTAAATTGTGAAAGTTACATTTGGATGAATATTTTCTAATTTAAACCATTTTATTTTTTAAACAAATTAAATTTGGTTTGATTTAGAATTTAATTTAATAGATATATTATATGTTATTATTAAATCCCAATATATATATATATATATATATGTGTGTGTGTGTGTGAATTCCTACAAACTTATACAGTCTACTAATCATTATAGTTGGCCTAAGTAAAATAAATTTCAAAACAATGGGTCAACAATTGTAAATTAAACTCTTTATAGAGCAAATATTGATATTTTGAAAACAACCAGGCTTATGTTTAAAAGATTATAAATTACTAAGTATCAAAAATTCACACTAAATTTTTTGTGATCAATAGTTTGACATTTTTAATATAACAAAATAAAAATGATCATAAAATCATATAAATATAAAGTCTCATTTAATATATATTTAGATTCAATATACATATATATATATATTTTTAATATAAGGGAATTTTCATGTTTACTACATTATTGGTACCACTTTTCATTTTTACCTTTATTAAAAAGATCTTTTCATAAATACAATTTTTAAGAGGTAATTTAAAAAAAAAAATTAATTAGAATCCTAAATTTTACATTCCTAAACCCTATCCCACCCCTCAACTCTAAATCATAAGTCTTAGATTAATTAACCCAATATTATAAGTATTTTTTTTTCCTTAAAAATAAAGGTAAAAGTAATTAAGGTAAACATGAAAAGTGGTATTAGGAAAGTGATATTTTTTGACAATTTCCCTTTAATATAGCTTAAACTAAAATATATATAATATATAAACATGTTAATTTTAAAATTTTTGTTGAGTATGAAGCCTCAATTAATAATTATTCATATTAATAAAAATAATATTGGAAAATTATCAAAAATATCACTTTCCTTGTACCACTTTTCAAAAATACCTTAATCACTTAATAAAAATATTAATAAAATCATATGAGTACGAATATTCAATTATTTTTTTTGTCAAACGAATATTCAAATAATAAATATTCATATTTAAAATATACAATATATCTATGTCACTATCATTTAATTGTAATTATATACCATATAAATAAATGATTTTTTTGAATCATTACCAACAAAAAATATTGTAAATAAAAAGAGAGATTGCTTTTATTTATGTGCTTACTCCATTTTAATTATATAAGTAATAGTTACTCGTTTCTCAATTATTTATATATTTAGTATTGCATAATATGTAAATGAACACAAAATAAATAATAATATGTATAAATAGTTTGTATACATAATAATGTTCATCACACGCAAGTGGTATCAAATGTTATTTGATCATATCATTTCGAAAATACAATTCTTCGTATTGAAGTAATACGGTGAATTACCAGATGATATTATTGAATCTCAATTTAAATTAAATAGGTTAAAAACAAAATATCTGCAAACATGATCCAACTCATCAATTTTATATTGATGATCGATGATTATACATTTTAGGACTTGTGACATAATAGTTGAACGATTAAAGTTAGTAGTCAACAATTATTAGTATGAGATTTTACCACGCGCATGTGCGCGGATAATCATCTAGTCAAATAGTACTAAACAATACAAAATTAGTGATCATTGTTTTCTTATCACCGACAACAAATGAGAATTATTGCACTAACGCATTGACATAAGCAAAATCGAAAGGGGATTAGGTTTCGTCCATCACATATTCCATTCGCCAGCACATGAACCCATGTGACTTTCGGTCGTTTATTTTATGAGATTCACTGACCATATCATGCTTCCGTTTATAGAAACATCAAATTCCTTCTTTTATTTTATTTTGACAAACGATCTAAAGAAAGACAAATTTAACTATAAACTGGTAAAATAAAGCTTTGAAGCTTCGACAAAATTCTTCCAATACACACAGATCCAATAAAATTCCGAGAAAGGTCAAATCCAAGACTAATATATAGAGGATGTCATTGTATCCATAATTAAATTTGGAAAAATTGGCTAAATGGGCTATATTTAGGATGAATTTGTCTTACTATACTTTTAAGACTATGACTTTGTCCCAATATACCTTTTATTTTTCTAAATACGAAATTAACCCCTTAGCTAAGCAAATAACATAATTACATCATTTAAATATTTATAAGTTTTCTGTTTATTAAGTTTTTAATAAAAAAACTCAAATAACTAATTGTGTTGTTCCTTGTTCACTCCGTCTTCCTCACGCAAAAAAAAAAACTACCGACGAATACAGTTTTGTGGTGATCTCTTGTGCTATCTTTGACATTCTCTCTGGCACTATCTAGCATTCTCTCCATCGCTCATTGTCTTCTAGCTATCGCGATAAGTTTAGATAAAATTAGTTAGGATTACTTGGTATATATTTCAAATTCAAAGACAAAAAATATCAAAAATATAAAAAAATATATTCTAAAAATGATAGAACACAAACATAAGAATAGAATATAAATTATAACAGAATATAGTATACATACAAAGAGTTAGTTGTTTTATCTAAGATATATGATAGAATAAAGGATAAAACAAAGGTTAATGTTTTATAGATTTTTCTACAATGAAGTAAGAAACATATGAATATACATTGTATGTTATAAATAATAGACAGCTTTGGTTAGAGTTGGCAGACGTATTCTATATTTTGACAAATAATAGAGAAGAATTTACAATACGAATTGTAATCGTTGTAAAACGTTGAAGATAAGTTAGAACATCTATTTTATCCTTGTAAAAGGGGTTATAATATAATTTCTAACAAATCTAGATCCACATATCCAAAAAAAGTTGGAAATCATTTTTATATCAAAATATGTAAACATTTTGATGATTGCATTGATTTTTTTATATTTTCTGATTCATATATTAGTTTTAAATTATTTTTCGTTGTTATGAGGACAATTATGCCCAAAAGTAACCAGTTAATGCAACGGTAAAAAGGGACAAAAACATTCTCATTATGGCATATTTTCTCAATTTACCCATTAAATTTTATATTTACAACTTACATATATGTTTGTGTAGTTTAAGATTTATTACTACTATTCACTATGCACATTTTGATTATTTTCTCTACAAATTTAGTTATTTTGATACAAGTTAGTAGGTAGGGATGTTCGCTTTTCGGCATGGTTTCAATTTGATTTTTCTTTTATTTTCAGTCTTCTTGGTTATATATATATAAGAATAGTTCAGTTATTTAAATCATTTTTTGGTTATTATAGTTTTTGATTCGATGTGGATATCAATGTTACAAAATTAAAAATATCGGATAAAAGTTTAGGTTCAATTTGGCTATGGTTCCGGTTTTTGGGATAATTTTGGATAATTCGAGTAGAACAGAATTTTTAGATTTTTCAGATAATTTTTGATAATTCGAATAAAATTAAATATTTTGGTTGAAATTTTATGATAATTTCATTCTTTTAGGTAATATTATAATTTTAAATATTTGACAAAAAAATATTTTGCTAATTCTGGTTTTTGGGTAGTTAGGTTTAGAACTTATATTTTAACTAAATTTTGTAAACTTAAATTTCAATATAATTAATATTTTCAAATACATAAATTATATTTTGGATATCTGAATTTTGATTTGATTTTGGGTTGGGATTCAATTCGGTTTTGGATTTTTGTTCCAAACACATATCGAGAGTTATAAGAACTGTTTGAAATTTTTTGAGTTTTGGTTTGATTTCTAATTTGATTTTTTATTTGTGTTTTGGTTTATATATCAAGACTTATAAATTAGGTTCTAAGCTACTAAAGGCAGTTGAGCTAATCATTTATTTTTTATATTAACATTAAGGGTGTGTCTGTACTTCACGTGGGATATTGTTTTATTATTGTTAAGTATGATATTTTTGGATGATATAAGGGTCAATTTGATCAATATTCATAGGCGCTTGAGAAATGAAAAATATAGCTATAGTATAGTAGATGTAACAATTAGTGCCAAAGTTGGACGTTTTCCTCCTTTCACTCGCTTACGCGTGTAGATGAGGCGAGTTAGATATTTCAAACGTAACACTAAGCTCAGAACAATAATATTTTGGAAACGCCACGTATTATGCACCTCGCGTATACCATCCGCCACACAATACTATAATTATATGACATAGTATAGTAACCAAGAAATATGGACGCAAATGCAATAAACTATAAAATGTAGAAGTTGTGAATGTAAAAGACTTTCAAATGTTAGAGTGTATTATATAGGCTACGTATATAAGGTAGAAGAACATATAAGGCAATTGCGGGTGACAAAAATTGTATTAAACTATATATGATATGGGATATACTGCAGATGGCAATATGAAACATGGTTCGTTCCAGATGGCATAACATGAGGCCCAAGCGTTTGGATACAGATGCAAGAGGACAAAAATGATTTATGTAGTAAACCAAAGGCATCCATCTGGGTGGAACTGTGTATTCGAACGGTACAAAAAATACTAGTATATACATGTCAATGTATAGTTACAATATAACATCCAAACGAACACGGCAATTGCATACTTTTGTGAGGAAAAGTAATGAGGCATGGGGGGTATCGATATTAGAAGTTGGTTGGTGGTAGGTAGATGAAACATGGAAAATGGTACGTATTATGTACGTGGTTGACTCCATAGGCTAGACTATACTATAATATATAAGATATAGTATAGGCACTGGAAAAGCGAAAGACACTAGCAGCATAGGTGTACTTGAGGTTCAAAGGTTGACTTCAATGCATTAAGATAAACATTATAAAAGTAAAGAACAAAAAAAACTTGAAAATATTAGAATGTACTATATGGACAACATATATAAAGTAAGAGAACATATAAGAACAATGCGGGACAAAACATGTATTATACTATAAGTGATATAGTATAGTCCGCAGAAAGTGCATAGAAAACAAGTTTCATTCCACAAGGCATAAGATGAGGTACAACCATATGTGTACAGATGCAAGATGCAAGAGGACAAAAATGATTGATGTAGTGATAAAAATGCATCTACCTGGGTGGAGGTGACTATAGGTGGATTGTATGGTAACTTACGGACCGTCTATTCGAACGGTACGAATAGAATTATTGTTTATAGTTCAAAATATAGTAAAAATATAACATCCAAGCGCACAAAAAAATTGCATTCCGTCGGGAGGAAAAATAATTAGATATAAGGGGTTTTGGTATGAAAATTGTGTTTTGTAGGTAGATAAAATATAGAATACAATTTGTGAACTTAAAAAGCTTCTAATTGGTGGAATATACTGTAAAGAACGTTAGTATAAAATCACAATTGTCATGTATGGCCATTTAACAAACTATACTATAGTATGTCTTAGATAGTATATGTACAGCATTAACAAAAAGTACAACATCCGGACTACCATCTGAAATGGCTATACTATCTTGACACTATAATAGCTACATAAAGTTAATGTTTAGTTGCTTTCAGACGCAACATCTATACATGTAATCAACACAAAATTATATTCTTATTTCTCTGCATATTGGAGCAACGTTTCAACGTACGTACCGCCCAATTTTGTGGAATGAACTATAGATGACTTTAGTATAAAAGTTAAAAAGCGTTTAGACCTAGATAACATACTATAATTTATGATAAATTTATAGTCTACTAATTAAATTAAAACAACAAGCACATAAGGCAGACATACTTATTTGTTTCACATTGTAAATAGGAGCCGTCAATGTGGTACAGTGGGGGAAGTAAAATATAAAATAATAAATTACAACATTAAATACATATTATATTGTATTTAATGTTGTAGAGAATAAACTCATATGTTATACTCCTTTGCATCCAGTGTGTTAAATTATTGACTTCATTCTAAATTGTAAGTGATATAGTATACAATGTACAATAATTAACTCAAGGTCTATGCAAAGACATCAGTAGCTTACACAACATCAAATCCGGCATTGTACAATATTTATTATAGTATATGACAAAAGTGTTCGGTATGGACTTAGAGGAATAACAAGTAAATCCAAAATTTGACTCACGTTGCACACATGGAACCTATAAAAATAGCAATATGTCATAGGCAACACTTACTAACACAATAATGGAGACTTGCATTAGATATTACAGCCGCTTATTCAAAGCAACTACAATAATTCTATGCTATATAAGCTATAGTATATAACGATCTGGTCAAGTTACAACAAAAACAACAATGTAACATTGTCAGTACTGGTTGCACACATACAATTGAAAAAAGGATGATGGTTCGGCAACAATGATGTTATTTTAAAAATGGGACTATGTAATTAAATCTTTAGTTTTCCTCTTGCATGAACATAACATGAATCTGTAAAACATACATATATAATATAATGCGACCATGTAAATGAACGTACGATATAATGAATCTAGTAGAGTAAAGCTGCAAAAATATTAAACTATACCATATAAACAATAGTATAGAACGAGACTGTATCATATATAAGAAAATCAAGTTCATCTACACAGTTGGATGCAATTAGAGGATGGCACACGTCTCACACATGAAAATAATTAACGTAAGACAGTCTTTCATTGGCAATACACAAAATAACCTCCGCATCCAATATATTTGTAAGTTATTGACCATATTCTAAACTATAAGAATATAATGGACACTTTCTTTATCATAACCAACATATGGTGATAGTAATGAAATTGTTCAGTTGAAGTGACAACAACTAATGTACACATACAACGGGTAACCAATTGACGTGACAACAACTGATGTACAAACATAACTGAAAACGTATGGGATCCCATAAGCATAATTTGGCGGACATGCGATTTCACCAACTTCTCCTACTGAGCATCAGAAAGGGCTAACTTTATGTCCTCTATCTACCACCAATTGAAGTAGTTGTTGCTTTTTCTCCGGTCCGTTGGTTTGTAATCCGTCCGATACAAACGCTCTGGCAATCTAAACTCCTTCATCCTAAATATTCATACGAAATAGTTTAAATTATTACAGAATGAATGGTCCACATATAGCAGATGTCCGTATACTATTGATTCAATGATGTAGTATAGAACTCAATTAAGATAGATATGCATATATTTATTTCACTATAAAATTGTGCAAAGAGGTAAAGAATAACAAGCTCTCCAGTGTGTTGAATGAAATATACATGAAATGTTGAAGTCATAAAGACATAAATGTATTTTATTATATATAAAATCACATTACAGTACCAAGATATATGGTATGATCTTTCTTAATCTAGTAATAACACAATACAAACACTACTATTTTACTTACATTTACCTTCTCTTACCCACATACAATTACATCACACTCATGCACACACACATGAATATATTTCATAGGAAACACAATATGCAAATTTTGTACACATACAACTCCATATGCATGACTTCACAAACATAACATGCAAACTATACTACTAATGTTCGCAATATAGTATAAACAACTCACAAAAAGACAACTTAACCCTCCTGCATTATGTGCTTTCACTTCTAGAAGCAGCAAATTAATAAATATTACCAACAACAATTATACTATAATACTTTCACAAATAGTTTAGTCCTATATTGGTGTTTATCACAACCATGCACGTACACATGAATGTATGGAATGGACACAAACATGTGTGAAATGTTGACATATACAACTCCTTCTACAGTACTCCCCAACCATAACATGCAAATTATAATACAAACGATGTCCATGTAGTCTTAACATATCACGCAAAGACACCGACACACACCAGACTTATGTGGAATTGGTTCGACACACATCAAATATGTATATAATACAATTGAAGCTTATATTATTATCTGAAAAGCATAGTCTCTCTTTTTCTATATTTTGGGTACCATACTATCTATGTGGTCCGTATAGTATAGAATAATATTTCATCTTCTTCCCCCTCCCCATAAACTTTGGTGGCCAAAACCGCTGCAAACACAAAGTCAAATATGTCTTGCCTATTAAGGATTTAAAACCCTAGAACACTAATTTTGAATAACAAACAATTGAATGATAATACCTTTTTGTGACCCATCGAAGACTGTTCCCACCAAATCTGCAAAACGAACAGTGTTTCAGATTAATTTCCCATTAATCCATGGTGGTGAAACATAAACGATGTCTCCTTATGCTATACAATCAAATCAAACATACCTTGATTATTTTTCAATAGCGTTGTAATTACCTCGCCGTAAATTTATTGGTCTACTGGAACCCTTACTGTCCAAACACAATCTTTCACAACACGAAAATTTTGCCTATTTATCTTTTTTTTTCTGCTCTAACTCATATTTATAGGCATACTCTCCAAATCTGCCTTCGCCACCGCCTGTAAAATGATTAGAAGTAAAAAAGATGCTTTGGTTTATTAAGTAAAGATAAAAGTACACGATTTTCCTTTCTACGCGCATGAAAGGATATTTTTTCTACAATCACCACATTATATAACATATCACAGCCATAATATTGTTATGTTTATAAGCTTAGTTTTTCTTTTGATAGGGACATGTCGCCTAATTTCTCATGATATACTTATGTAGTCATTTTTATTTGTTAAAATCATTATTTGATGTTTTTATTGTGTTGAGTATTAGTAGGTGATAATTTAATATATAATGTGCTTGTTTTTTAAATAATGTGTCATTGTGTGTATATAGTACTTGTTAGTGGAAAAATAAAGTTATCTCTTTATTTTTGTTATGAATTTTCTCTATTTATTTTTCAATTTATTGTATTTTAAATTATATTATATATTTCACTATATCATTATTTATTAACCAAAATTTGATTAAATTTTAGTTAAATTTATGGATTTTTGTTAATAAATTTATTTTATAATGTTAAGAAGATGATGATTTTGAAGTATTTTTTAACATTTTAAAATTATGCATATGTATTTGTTATAGATATTTATTTGATGATGTGGCTTAAGGAGAAGAGAGAAAATTATATTATATATATTTTTTTTATTTGTGTAATTAAATTGTGAAGTTGTTTTTGGTACGTAAATGTTATACAATATAGTTTCCTATTTTACATTATTAAAAAAATTATGTTAAAGAATGTTTCACTATCATCGGGGTAATTTGATCGACGGTTGTATACTTTTAAAAATCTTTTGATCATGTGACAACATCTATAATTCAACATATACGATAAGAAGTTGGTTAAAAGCATATGTAGTAAGTCCCTAACAGAGGTCATTTATAAACATGTAAACGCTAATTTATGAAGAGAACGTAAACTAATGGGTTTTCATAATGTTTGAATAAGATTTATTTCATATTGTACGAAAATGAATCAATGTAGAAACCTATTTGTGTATATGGTCCTCTTAGTTATCCGTTAACATGTTAGGTGGTAAAATTGGTTAGTGTAATTTCTATTACCTGTGATTTTCTTTGTGTTTTACTTTTTATGAAAGATATTTGGAAAATTGTCAAAATATCACTTTCTAATACCATTTTCATGTTTACCTTAATTATTTTTATCCTTATTTTTATGATAATTCTTAGGTTAGTTAATTTATACTTAAAGTTTAGAATTGAGAAGAGAGGTAGGGTGGAGTAGGGTTTAGGAAGATAAAATTTAGATATCTAATTAATTTTAAAAAATTTACCTCTTACGAAATGATATTTATGAAAATGTCTCTTTAATAAAGATAAAAATGAAAAGTAGTACCAATATAATGTGGTAAATATAAAAATTCTCCAAGATATTTTTTAGAGCTTAATTGTTGGTTACATAGTTATCTGGTAGTATAATATAATTGTACGGGTTACCGTAACTGAATAGTCAATAAAATTTGATTGTTTCGAGAAGATATATTTTGGAGAGTAATTAGTGTTTGGATAGTTAAGGAAATATAATATTTACTATGTTTCATAAAGATAATTTTTTGGTGTTTTCACACACATTAAAAAAATACATTAAATCACTATAAAATATAATTTTTTTAATTATTTTTAATTTTTAATAATTAACCAATAATAATTTAATAAAGTAAATTATTATTAAAAAATTTGCAATATTTTCATAAAACACACTAAAAGTTTATTTTTGCGAAACCGAATATTTTTCGATAATGTTTATCTTAATAAAACAGAGGGAGTACGACATGTGTTTTTTTTTGCTTAAAAGTTGGTGCATAAGAAATAATGTGGCGAAAATTTACATATGATTTAAATTAGTAAAAATGTAGTAAAGATATATTTGGATATGATGGAAATAGATGATGGAAGCCCATAGTTAGAAAAAGGGTTAGTAAAGCAATTTGGATAAGAAATCCAAAGATTTTTGGCCCAATTTTCTTTTATTTTTCTGTTTGACTGCAGCTGTTGTTAAACAAGAGTCAAGTGCTCTCATATCCCTATATCTTATAAATCAATATTCCAAAAACCCATCGTAATTATATTTTTTTTTATTTTTAATTTTAAAATAAGTTATTTACATAATTAAACCTAATAACCAAAAGAGATGTCAATAGTTCTCTTTCATTTTATTTTTCACCTTTGTCTTCTTCTCTCTCCCTTCTCTGCGACTTCTCTTTTTTCTATTCCCCTCTTGTAGTTTTTTTTCTCTATTATTTTACATTCTTCCACATCAAAACAGAAACAACATTATTGGATCTTCCAAAACGGTAGAGAAAGTGACAAAAGCAAATACTGCATCAATGGATTCATAGTTTTAGATCTATGCGGTTGAAACAATGGTGGAAAAGATGAGACAAACGAAACGAAATGGCGGCTCTACTTGAGATTATTCTCTCTGCAACTATATCTACAATTCTAGATATTCTTGGTTTTTTATTTTTTGGTTCTTCATGTTCTTTATTTGAAGGATTTTTGTACGTTTCGTATTTTTATTCATTTTATCTTTAGATCTAAATTTTGTAGTACTCAATGTAACTAGTATACCTCATAATCTATATTATAATGGGAGAGTTGAGTCTCTCCCATGCTGCCACGTCAGCGTTAAGTGGATGCCACATATTTTTTTAAAAAAAAATGATATATAGAGCATGTTATGAGATTCGAACCATTAACCTCAATGTTTATATGATTGACATAACCAACTAAGCTACATGAGATTTTGTAAACTAGAAACCAAATTTTATATAATAATATTACAGTTTGATCTTTTCTAAGGGTGTCCACATCAACATTAAGTGGGTCTCACATTTATTTTTTAAATCGTATGTTGCATGCTAAAAGATTCACTTCGGTGTTTATTTAATTGACATAATCAACTCAAGTACAAGAGATTTTTTTTTAAAATGATGGGGAATTTTTACTTATTTTGAATGAGGCATGGCGGTCGAGGCATTACAAGTGGTATTAGAGCTGGTTAGTCATTTCGATTTTAACCCGAGAGGAAACTTGGGACCTGTCGTGGGGCACAACGAGGACGTTTTGTTCTTTGAAAAGAAGTGAATTGTAACATCCTGAGCTGTGATATATATATATATATCAAAGGCTTAAGAGAATTGATTTAGCTATCTATGTCACTAAAGTTGACTTACCTTTTTCGTCACACATCCGTTTAGAACTCCAGAGTTAAGCGTGCTTAGGTTGGTATAGTGAAAGGATGAATGATCTATCGGGAAATGATTCACAATACCATGCGAGTGAATCCAAAACACGAGGAAAGTCATGTGGTGATTGTAGGGTCAATAAACAATGATTTGGAGACTTTGGAAAAATTAACGAACCGATCGTTAGATGGGATGGGATCCACGGGTCGAGAGCGAGGACATGGGCAGCCCATTAACCGTGGACGGTCGGGACGTTACATTATTATTCAATGTCAACAAACAAATTAAAGATTTCATCTCTACATATAAATTAGAATTTTCAAAAAGTAGTACAAAAATTTTTAGGGATTAAACTTCGTGATCTTCAAACCATCTTATGTACATAACTTAATGTCGTAATCTTCTTGATTTTTATTCGGTTTTCTAATGAAAATTACACTTAAATTACACTTCAATTGAAGAAATAACAAATGAAAGTGAACTCAATGGAAGTGATGACTCCAATAATGCAATACGCAAAAAAAAAACAAAGATTTAGACAAGATACGAACAACAAAATCTCATAAACACATAAAACATAAAAACGGATTCGGCCCCGCGCTTGCGCGGAGACTATATTTCTAGTGATTAAGTATAACATAGTATACTAACACACTAGGACTATGCAGTATTACCAGCATAACTAGTATAACTTAGTATACCTGTTATAATTTCGTATATCTAACTCAATATAATTAGTATAAGGAAAATTGTCAAAAATATCACTTTCCTTGTACAACTTTTCAAAAATATTTTAATCACTTTTATCTTTTGTTTTAATTGGAAAAAACACACTTATAACTCTTGGTTAATTAATCTAATCTAAGACTTAGAGTTTAGAGTTAAGGGGTGGTATAGGGTGGGGGTAAAGTTTAGGAATGTAAAATTTAGGATTTTAATTAATTTTAAAAAAATTTGCCCCTTAAAAAGTGATATTTTTGAAAATGTCTCTTTGATAAAGGTAAAAATGAAAAGTGGTACAAGGAAAGTGGTATTTTTGAAAAGTCTTCTTAGTATAACTTGATATATCAAACTTACTAGTAGTTCACAGTTTAACCAGTACAATTCAGTATAACAAGTAAACTCAGTACAATTAATTCAATACTACTTAGTATAACGAATTATAACTCAGTACAACAATGTAAAATATTAGCATTTAATTTTGAATTTTGAGATTTGAAATTTTGAAATTTTGAAATTTTGAAATTTTGAAATTTTGAAATTTTGAAATTTTGAAATTTTGAAATTTTGAAATTTTGAAATTTTGAAATTTTGAAATTTTGAAAATTTGAAATATATTTTTAATAAAAAAATGAAAAATAGAAAAAAATAAAATTAGATATTCATGTTTCATTAAAATCATGAGTGCATAAGAGATTTGAGAGACTTATAAGATATTGTTCCTTGATAGATAGGGGCATGGGAAAAGATGACTCTATAGCTTCATGCGGTTGCTTGATTCTTCAGAGATCTCCTGTTTGAAGTAGTTCCAGTCTCTGATGGTATGATTGATTAGGAAGAGGACTGAATCTTGCAGAGGTAGGAAAGACGACCTTACTTAAACATAACAATATAGAAAGAACTTTGGTATGTTTTCTGATTTTCATGAATGCTATTTATCACTTTACTAATTTTTCTTACATATTTTAATAATGCTTGAGCATGTGAGGGAAATCAAGTTTATGCAAAATTGATAATCTGTTTTGTTAAAGTCTGAAAAGTAAGGCAAAATGATTGAAATGTAAGAAAATTAGAATATTGTCTTAGACATTACTATTCCTATGAATCTGGAGAAGTTCTTATATATATTTTGAAGGGGTTTTGTCTGTAGTGTTGGTATGAATCACATTCATGTGACAAGCCTTTTCCTTCAATATATGTTAATAATGTCAGTTTGTTATATTCAGTGTCTACTTGATTTTCTCAGATGCATACATAAATTTGAAGTACCTATTTTTCAGGGAGATTGTTGAATATTTCTATGCAAACTATATTCGTCAAATATCTTAAGCCATGCTCGCAATGTTTTTAAATCCGACCGGACACTGAACCAGCCAATTACCGGGTCACTGGATTATTGGGTCGATCGTGAGCGAACCGCATGTTGATAAATTAATTAATTTTAATATATAGTTATATATTAGCTATTAAAAATATAAGAAAATTATACATATATATATATATATATATATATCATAAAAGAAATATATCAAGTTACTTAAATTTTGTTGTGTTTATTTTTAATATTATTTACATACATATATTAAAATAATATAGTATAAAATATGGTAATACTTAAAATTCATAAGTTTTCAATATCTGTGAATAATAAAATTAAACTTTATGTCCAACATAAATTAAAAGTAAAGTCTTATGAGTTCAATAAGAAAAAAAAAACAATACCAAAACACATAAACTAATTTTTGTTCTATGTATCATCGTTCACTTCATTTTCTTCAGATACCATAGTGAAATCTTCATCAAAATCTAAAAATCACAAATAAAATAGTTTAGCGGATATTATATATAATAAAAATCAGAAAGTTCAGAAATTTTTGGAGTTTACCATCAAGATTTGTTGGGTTCGTATCTTCATCATCTTTGGGATATTACTTCTTCAGCAAGGGAATTCTCTAATTCATTATATTCAAGCTCGCCAAGTTCTTCTTCTTCAACAATCCAAAATTATGTTTCGTTGATAGATTCATAATCTACTTGATCATATGATCTTTTTCTTTTTGACCTAGATGTTAAAAACATGTTATGACTTGTTATAAATTAAGCTAAATAAATAAATATAAAAGTAACTTACTCACCTTTCTTGCAAACGTAAATTGTAGTGGACGTAAACATGATCATTTAGTCGTTGAAATTCAAGTCTATTTATCTTCTTGGTTTGGATCCTTTCAAATACCGACCAATTACGCCACAACCAGATAAATAAGCAGTTAGATAAAGTATATGTATTGCTAATTTTTGCAATGTTAAAGCATCACATCCAAAATACCTCCACCATTCATCTAAACATTCATAAATAAAAAGTCAAGTCAAATTCTTATGCTAAAAATTATCTTGCTAAGAGGTCTTGCTGCAAGTTAGTACCATGTCTCGAGAGAAGCTGCCTTCACGCTCCATATACACCCTAAGCTCTTGAAAAAGCTTTGGTTTACTATTCTCCTTTTGCTTTCCAAATATGCTCATCAACCCACGCATAATCTCAGGCTTCTCACAAAATGAATCTTGATCATATATGAAACTTGGGTTCAAATAGTATGTTGCAGCATGAAGATCAACATATGATCCCCATCTTTTATCAATGATGTTTGTATAAGGCTTGTATATTGGCTTCTTATCGATCATCTTCTTAATACCTAGTTTTGTTTGATATATAAATTCCTTCATACACATAGGAAAGAGATGGCTTCTCATCAGCATCACGGATACTCAACAAACGAATGATGGGAGTCGTAATCTTGACAATTATCAAGCAGATGTTCCACCCTTTCTCATCCAAGACTATCGATTCCACTTCCCTTGTTTTAGAATATTTTAAAGCTTCTTAAGCTCTGGATCTGTACTTGTAACCAAATCTTGTAGATCACCTTTATCCTGATAAAGACTTTTTAAAGCGATAAAACTTGTAGCAAAACGAGTTTCTCCGAGACGGAAGATCTCTCTCCAACCAGGTTTTTTCTTATAAAAACTTAATGGCCACTTATGGTTGTAAACAAAAATGGTTACCTAAGACATGTGTTTCTTTAAATCAAGAACCATTGGTAGTTTTCCCACATTTTCTAAAATCAGATTGATGCAATGAGCCGCACATGGAGACCAAACAATGGTGGGAAACTTTTTTGAAAGAAGCCTACCCGCAGCTTTGTAATTTGGGGCACTATCAGTCACTATATGAACCAAATCTCTGGACCAATTATACCAACAACATCAGCGAACAAGTTGCATATATTCTCAGCACTTGCATAGATATTAGAAATATCAACTGACTTGAGAAATGTTATTCATGTGGGACAATAAACTAGAAAATTAACTAGTGGTTTGTGTCTAGTGTCTTTCATCCATCTCCCAAAAGAGTACAACCAGTAGTAGCCCCAGTGCCTCTGAACTTATCAACAATCAAAGAAACTTGCAACTTAGCATCATGCAATAATCCAACACGCAAAGCATGATATGAAGGACATGTATATCCATGACCCATAGTTTCTACCTTACTCATCATAGGCTGGAAAAATGGAGAAATCACAGCATTATCGGAATACAAGCGTCATAAAACCACATAGCAACTGACATGTCCATGTCATGAGTTCTCTCTTTACTTTGCATGCATGCCTTTATAGTTGGTTAAGTGAGATCATGCACACCTCTTTTGAAATATGTGTGTAAGTTGGTACCATGATTTCTCTTTTGACGTAGAACATTATCAACTATGATATCATCAATATCCACATCCTGAACTTCATGAACATCTAAGTTAGAATCATCTAACTGAATATTTTTTCTTTTTTTGCTCTCAATTTATTTTAGTGTTTGCAAGAGATTAAATCGCACATCTGATGGAACCTTTGTCATGCATCTGTATCCCCTTTCATACCAGAAAGATGGTGTTTTATCCGATTAATACCACCTTCTAATTTTTTTTTGTGACAAAATCCACATTCTAAAACCTATTTCTTCTTGAATCTTTTGACAGAATCACATAGGACCATGTAATATCTTTTTCCTCAAACTGAACGGTTTGCATCAGCTATTTCATCATAGTTTTCCTTTGGTTTAGTTTCCATTGCATGTAAAAGTGATAAACGATGTTTTAAAAATTTCACATGACATAATTAACTAACGACAAAACAATGTCACTCACAAAAAATAGTATGTGCTTCAAGTTTATTGATCCACTACAAGGGTTGTGATAGTGAGTGAGATTAACAATAAACAAAAAAATCAAAAACAAAAAGAGTGTTGAAGGAATTACAGAGTCGGCAGTAGAGAATCGTAAGTTAGGAGAAAACTAACCTAAAAGTGATAACCTAATTTTTTATTAGGAATAAAAACAGATTCTAATAAAAAAGTTAAAATCTGAAGAAAAAATAAATTGAAAAAAATATTTGTTGGTTGAACCGGTGGTTCAACCGGTTGTCGGGTTTAAGGGTTTTAGCGGGTTTTATCGGATTTTTAAATAACGGATATTTGGTTAAACCTAAACTGTGATTACTTACGGTTCATCGGGTTTCACGGTCCAAAGGCGGGTCCAGGTCGGGTGTGAAACACTGGCTGCTGGTGAAGTCACACGGGATAAGGTAACATAAAGCTTCTCATGGCTGAACACTCTACGTGGAAAATATAATGCAAATTGTTTGAGACTTTGGTCTTGACTCTTGTTAATAGTCATTGCATAACACAACCTTATTGGGTACGGGCGGCGTCGAAAGGTAAATGGATGAACATACTCGTTTGGTGACAATTGGATCATTGGTATAAGTATCTTCTCGCCAATATGTGTGCATGTGATAATTCAAGCCTCTATGATTCTGTGAATCTTGTGCCATTCCACTGTCCATTTCTGGTTTAGAATTCTAAGCATCATGACCGGAGCCCCCACTTTGAGACATAGTCGGTGGGTAGTCCTTGGAATTCCAGATAACTAAGATACTCTTGAGTGTAGTTGGAGGTCCAGTCACCCCCAAGTGGTGTTTCCTCGTGTGCAATACTATCAGAGCTCAAGTACTCTTTCATTCTTCAAGGAACCACTCAAAGAAAGAAAGAAAGAATTTATCTCATGTGCGGCATCATTTGTTGGAGTTAATATTGCCCTTTCTCTTAAGTATTGGGGGTTTTGTAGTTGCTTAAAAAGTCTGGACATGTGGCATCAGTTAAAGAGCGTTCTTGATGTCCTGAATTTGGGAGCATGAATTCAGCAGGCATCTCAATCTGATCTCCTTCTCCATGTTTTCAGATAGACTATCTACAGTTGTAGCTGTTTCATTACCAACTTCCAATATCCAGTCCACAAATTCCTTGTCCTCCTTTTGTGGACTCATATTAACTGTTAATATGAACATAGTAGCAGATGGCCATAGGTAAGACTTGCTTAATGACGCTAACACCGTGTCTTCTATGCTGCCTTGAGAAATTACATGTAATATTTTCCTAAAACCCCCACCGAGCAAGACAGTCTTCCCACCAAAGGTTTTTTCTGCAAGTGCTTCATCATCCACTCATAAAAGGCAGAGTACGGTCCAGTGTTTCAAATGTGTGCCGGTGAGCCATCAGAGCTTCATCCCAAATTATTAATTCAGTTTTTACAAAGAGTGCAAAAAGCATAGTTATTGTCTTGATTTCACACATGGATTCTTTACTGAGATTTAATGGAAGCTTAAACCTGGAGTGGGCTGTCCTTCCTCCTGGAAGTAATAATGATGCAATTCCTGCAGATTTCCAAGGTATCACAATTTTCTTACGAGACCGGAGCTTTGATATCATAGTCCTATATAAGGAGGTTTTTCCCGTTCCACCAGGATCGTAGATAAAGAATAGTTTTTCGGTTTTGTTATTAACTGACTCCAACACTGCATCATATTGTTTTCTACTCACAATTCATGCCAGCGTGTAGCTTATTGTGTTCAGATAGTTGTTGTTCGACGTCGTAATTCATCTCCTCCCATAATACACTATTAGCTATGTCATCCAAGACTGTTTTTCGGGCAAAGGCATACCTGGGAAATCAAGTAAAGATTTATCATTCTATTTTTAGCAGCCTTTCAATGTCGATCAACATATATTGTTGTAGATGATCATCCTGGAGTACTTAATCTCTGAAGTTGAACTCTCTTTTTTATGTAGAAAATGTCCTCATCCAAATGTCTCCACACATGGTTGCACAACTTGGGAGGATTCCTAACCTCGTAGTAGATTAAGAGAATCACGAAGAATCGTCGTAATTGTCTTCCAGTTGCCCAATATGCTGCCTCATCTACAGATTCATGCCACTCTTTATCATCGTCTAGTAACCCTCTAGCATAAAAAACATCCCAAAAATCTTTGAATGTCACTCAACACCAACAATGTAGAGGTCAGCAAAACTTGTTGCCCCTCGTATGACATTTACCAAAATCCTCAAGTAATAGAAATCACCAGCTGATGGGTGGATGTAAGTTAACCTTCCTATAGCAGCCCTTTTTGTCTTAGTCTTCAGATTATTTCATCATTGTGGTATGTAAACCTAGTGGAAAATTCAACAAAGGTTAGTTTTCTGGCCTCTTTGTAAGTTTCATTCACAAACATGCATCCATGTTGTGAACATAGTCTTATATATACATGGTCTTGTTATAATGGCAGCTATATTTTATGATTGCTCATACATGACTCGTTGTCCAAGAAGGTGTATATTTAGCTTCATGACAGTAGAATGATTATGATGGATGTGGAATGAAAAGAGTCTTCAGGCAGACTCACAACCTGAAAGATAACATCATTCCAAGAATTTGTTTGTCTCGTTCATTGGTTCAGGAGCGGCTTCCTTATTCCCACTTAATATACCCTTTTCCCTCTTTTCTCAATATGAATGGTTGCTCTGTCTACACATTTGGTGATGCATTTAATGAGATATTTGATTGCGCTTATCTTGCAACACCACTCGACATTGATATAAGCCTTGTATTTTTTTCAGAAGCTTAGATTGTGGGGTACAACATATTCATTACCCACATGTTCATTACTTTCCACGATTCCTCCAGATGTATTATCTCTTCTCCTATATACCACAAACTCTGATTTGTCAATCATTGTATGCTTAGACAAAGATTTTGGGAATTTCTTATTACAAATCTCGTTTTCCATACATGTGTCCTTGGGCGGACGATTCTGCAAGGGTCGTGCATCATATGGCGCTTCACCAACTCAAATCCCTTGGGGTCTGTTTGCTTGTTAGGTAGCTCTGCATAAACCACAATAGAATATGGGCATGTGGAAGGCCTCTCTTTGGAAACTCAATGTTGTAGACAATTGCGTTCAAATAAATTTGGTTTTTAAGTGGTTTGTTATGAAAAATGTTTTGCATATCAATAAACATAAGGGATTTTACAGAAATATGATTCATGCGACTGGCTTAGGAAAGAAAATGCCTTTTTGAAGTCGGTCATTAGGTCAGCTAATTTAAGCTTAAAGACCTGACACTCAAGATCTGGTCGACTATTTTCTGATTCCCACCATATGATCTCAGATGATCACTTATTTCAACCAAGATCGCATTAGTTGTAATTGTGACGAAGAGATTTGGTTTTCCATACCATCTACATATTGCCATAGTATCCTCGTATTTTTCTGCCATATATCGGGGACCTGCTGTGAAAGAATAAGGTAATATCACTCTTACCCACTTGCTCTGCATCAGTTTCGCCATTGTCTATTGTGTCACAAACATTTGAGTACAAATCTGCACGTAGTTTCTTCTGGTTCAAACTTATAAATCTTATCATCCATTGCTCAGTTGCAGTGTAAGCGTCGACAATATATTGGTGCAGTAGGCGGCCAGACTTAATAAGTGTCACTCCCTCTTGTAATCGGGTTTGAAGTTGATATGTATAATACTCCCTCATGGTCATACATTCCCGCTTAATCCTTGACTTAGCAATTCATTGGTAGGTTATTCTTTCATGGTATCCATGCTCACAATGCAAGAATAAGATAGGGTACTACAAACTCATGAGTAAGGGATGTAAATCGCTAATCCTTTGTAGTGCTGAAGATTTTAAACTCTACAACAACATCTATGGCTACATAATCGACTGAGAAATCACCAACAATTAGTCTAGCGATCTCATCAGATGTTGAGAGGTCATATTTTTGGCCTCGATGTCTTTGGCTTTTGAGTGTGATGGTAAATTCTTCTGTTTTATATTCTTCATAACGATCTCGAGTGTGGGGTAAGGTTCTGGAGAGAGGGTTGTGTTTGTCTAACATGCTTATCAGCTCTGAAAGTGTTTTTTCATCAATTGTAGTAGATGTGCTTCCACCCAAAAAAAGATTTCTTCCAGTTTGTAACCTCATTTCGTGTGTCAAATATGAACAACTGCATATAAGTAGGGGACTTACCTTCTGCTGGTAGCAGAGACCCTATTTGATGGTGAACTTAGCCGTGGATTTTTTATTTAAAAGGTCATGTGACTGTATAATCCACTTGAGCACCTATTGATGTGAAGGCAAGCATTCCGTTAACAACTTGTATATGTAGCTGGAAGTTTGGTGTTTCTAGAAGCTCTTTTAGTGGTGATGGAGGTTGTTTTACTATGGGAGTTTTGCACGCCCTTGCTGGCAAAAAATATTGAATCGTCTGGTTCCCATTTGGGTTCCATTCCTCACAACCTCGGCAGCCCAAACTAAAGCACCACACTGAAGACAGGTCATCAACTCCATTTTATCTTCTTTTTTTACGTCTTACACCTGAAATATTATTTCCCAAATGAAAAGTTATTGTCATTGAGTTAATGACACATCATTGGCGGAATAGGTTTCGTAATTACATGCTTCAGCCGGAGCCCGCTTAACAATACATGTCTTCAGAAATTGCGTTAGACTTATCATTATTTGGTTTATGTGAATATATTTAAACCAAGAAATAAAAGTGGTAGTTGCTGATTTTGCAGACATCTATGGAACACTGAGTCGTAATTTTAAATGAAGCTAGGATTAGTTGATCCTTCCGAGTGTGTATTAGTTACTTTCCGGTAACTTGATGTTTTAGTTGCCCTTAGCGTCATCCTTATTGCTCTAGCTTTCTTTGAGGTTGGTGCAAAGTTTGAGATAATGTTTGAGTTGTAAACCATAAAAGGATAGCTAGAGATATTAAATAATACACTGTTTGACCTCTGTTTTGTCTAGTTTCATGTGGTTTGTTGCACTGGAGCTCTTGATGATGTATTTCTCTGTAAGACACAAAGTTGTGCTCATTTTTGAACTTAATGATGTTGATGATGTCTGGACTCCACGTTGGTCTGCATGAAGAGTAGGCGGAGGTGGATTGGGTGTTGCTTAGGTTGACCATGTATTTATAAAACAAGATAATTAATTTGTGGAAATATGTTTTTATCAATTAAATTTTCAGGTAGCTAACCCTTATGGCTTTTATATCCACGTTAGAGACATATAGACATTGTAGTTGACCTTGATGGATGTGTTGTTGTTTTTTTAGCACATATAGAACGTCGGGTTGCCTCTTTCAGTCTTCCCCAAATACTCTGGAAATGGTTCAAGATGAATTTATAAAGGCTTACGCTATAATGACTTCTACCAATCTATGGGTGTATAAAATGATTTTTTAACCCAACTTGTCCACCTACCAAATTATTGTACGACTGTCCTCTTAGGTACTCATGTCTTAACCATGGTCGTCTTTCTTAATGTTTATCAACACCTCCATTTGGGTTATTAATCATTGTTAGCTTAGTTCCATATTGCTTTGAACATGATAATATTTATTTATTTTTTAAAAACTGGATTTTCAATGAAGGTTGTTGACAAAGTATTTGAGGTTGGGATATTGAGGCTTTGTGATCTTCAGCTTATTCTCACAAAACTTGATCTTGGAATGTTGGCGGTGGTTGTATTTTTTCTTCTCCTTTTAAGTGTTTTTTGTTAACATGAGGATGTGATTCTCAAAGATTTTAGACACTCATTTGTATATATGTATCTCATAATGTTTTGTTGCTATGATAGAAATTATTTTTAAGTTGCTTTTTGTGTGCCAGGGTTAAACATAGTTCTTGAATTTGTTGATGCTAAACCTTGAACTTTTTTCTTCCTATATGTATTACTATTCAAAACTTTGATAACGGTTTAATAATTAACAATGTATGATGATTATAGTATGGTACATGTTGTTTCCCTGAAACTTCATTTTATAATCGAAGAACGTTTAAGTCGAGGAATATGAATTCTTTAAATTTAGTAGTATATGATTGATTGATTTATGCTGTTTTCAGAGCTATGTACCTAGTTGTTTAACAACTGCATGGTTAGCTAGTTTGTGTTGATGGTGTTTCATATTAGCTGATAATACTTAGAGATTACGTTATGTTTTTGTTTGATATATAAAAATAATTTAAATAGTTTTTTTGGTCGACTACAGAGTATGAGTAATATAGTCATTGTTTTAGAGGTCTGATTGTGGATTTAAATTTTTTAGACATATAGCTTATACTAACACTGGGGATTTGCATGTCGATGATCTAACCAGAATTACATTATTCCATGAAGGATAATCGCTTCGGTGTTCTTTGTTTTACGCATAAGTAATAATGGATACCATGCGGAACGCATGTATTTTATACTTTTCATCTCTGTTTTGCTAGTCTTTAAAACTTAGTAAGAACAATATGACTTTATTTGGGCAAACTAAAATTGCCTCTTTTTATTTTTTTCATTTATTTTTTGAAAGACAAAATAGAAAGCAGAGAGTCTAAACTAATTGAATCAGGAAAATAGAAGAACTAGTGGAATTGATCTCTTCTCCAGAAGAAGAGAGACGATAGCCCATTTATTAACATAAATGGAATTTAGGGAAAAAAACTGAATGTAAAACCATAAGAAACTGAATTCATTCATACTCTCACCCGTAAATATCGTAAATGTTTACCATTAAGCTCCTTTGTCAAATCCATGAATTGGGTTGAGACCGATCATCATCTCTACAAATTCTGACATCAGGTAGAAGTGGGGCATTTGGAACAGGCTGTGTTGATCTCAAGTGGGTGAGAGTTAATATCAAGTTTCATGCTCTCAAGGGACTTTACATAAATATTTTTCATGCTAAGGTTTATTTGGGCTCGGTGATGTTTGGATCTCCTCCCAGCTACTTTCAACAATGGTAATCCCTTCTTTGTCAGTTATAATGGTGATGACTTTCTACATTTTTCAATCATGCCCAAGGCGATGAAAATAGCACCATATAGGTATCTTCCTTGCTTGTAGTCACCCTTAGCAGCAAGTCAGAGGTGGCGCAGTCCTAAGAAGTGATTTTGAGAATGAAAGTATTCAAGAACACCTTTGATGTAGTGGGCATCAATGTTGTTGGCCCTCAAACAACTCTCCATCAAAGTTTTGTATTTATTAGCAAGAAGAGGCTTCTTAACTAAATGTTGAAGGTTGAGATCCTTGGCAACAAAGGGATCATCGAAATTGAAGTTTAGGGCCTTGCAAGAGAGAATGGTGTTGACATAATCGATGGATGACATAGCCCCAACATTGGTGACAATGAGGCGCAACATGTCTTCTAGCATTGCGTCAAGGCGACACACATGACGTTGTGTTGGCTCCAGGAAAGTATTTAGTAAGTTGATAGTGATTTGAGGTTTTTTTAGTGGTGATGTGTGGTGACTTGTTCTTTTTATAAAGAAGATATTATAAGGTAAGAGTGATGGGTTTTTGGGTTTGTGTAAGTTAAGTGTAACAGTTTGAAAGTAAATTACTTCCCCACTTTTTTGCAGTGTTTTGATTATTAGATATTAATTTATCTAACGGGGTGACGTATAAGGTGGATCGCTTTTGGCCTTAATCTTCTTTTAATCTTACCTAAAAAGTAATCAATAGTAATTATATATAAATGAGCTGCATTATGTGTTTGTATAAGTAAATTGATTTTTAATCTTTTTAAAACATGAGAACTTTAAAAAATGCCAATAATTATCCTAATTTGATTGTGAGGAAGATGTATGATCCTTATATTAATTATGTAGTCAAACAACTTAAATATTGTTAAGCATCTTGTCAATTACAGTGATGCTAATGGTTTTCTGAATTTTGTGTTTTTCTCGGTGCAATTATTGTGTTGACACCCAAGCATGGATTCGGTCCAAAAACCGTTTCGCCGGAATATACTGTCATTGATCGATAATTTACATGGCCCTTCAGTGAGTGGTAGCAGATCGTGGGTGGCTTTATGTGATACATTAGCTTTGCGTTAAATTAATTCAAGGATAAGTAAAGATATCCAGAGTAATGTGTAGTACATGTAGTTCAAAACCAACATGGATTCATAGGAACATGAAGGAAATAGTATGAAGCAACCAAAATACGTGATCTAGGAAACTTTTAATGTTTAGAGATATTTGTAATTATCATTTTGTTTTCCCTTTTCATAATTTTTCCATTGTTATTTAGGTCTTCAATATGTGATATGACTCTCACTGTGATGTTATCTCCGAATGTCCTTAGTTGAGTTATAATAATGGCAAACTCAGGCGAAAATTGATTATAAGTTTCATTTACGTATTGCGTGTTGTTTTCCATGATAGTGGGTTTCATTATAAAATAAGCAAAATGAATATTAAAAACTTTAAACGTTTAGCAACTGGAACAAAACTAAATACGACAGAATTTAAAATTAGATTGGGGACTAACTGTCCTACCCCTTATTTAAAAACATAAACTTAGTGGGGAAAAAAAACAAAGTGTATGTCAACATGTCGGCTGAGTTCCTCATAGATGCTCGTTCCAGAAATCTATGCATTTCTGGCCTTCTTCGGTGGATTCTCTTATGGTGGCACTTGGGCCACATCATCAACATTCTAAGTCATGGACTCCTTCAGATCACTGTTTGATATTGTTACCTCAGCATCAGATGGATCCTGGTGGTCCTCACCATCCTCAGGGGAATTACCGCCAGAGGAGACACCAACATGGAACTTGGAAGAAGCACAAATTGTTCCATGCATACCATCATCAGAGTTCTCGCCACCACCCTATCTAGCAACAGTAGACATATTAGTACTTTGTTGTAAAAGAAGTCAAATAAATATGTAATTTTGGTGACCTACATGGGGTGCAAAAGTTGGTCTTGGGATTATATCATTGGAACTGAAGATCCTGGCAATAGTTAAGGATTTATGGTTAGCCAAGAAGTTAAACTCATTGAGCTTGAGATGGAATATGTATGTATTCTTAACAATGTCTTGGAGGAAATGAGGGAGTTGATAGCCTCTTGGATCTTGTTCACCTTTTCCCTAAATTTGATCAAACACATTATATACCTATGAAATAACATGGACCATAAACGTTCTAATAATACTTTTATGGCACATACCATAGGTTTTGCAACCTCCACAGCCCTGACACCGGTCAGCTTAGTCATAGCCGAGTTGAATGCAACAAACAAAGTTGTATCTTCACCCGACTCCACCAGCATCTAAACACGGTATCTTATCAGGCATTTATGGTTCAGTTCAAAACACTTGGTAAGTACTAATAAGATATGCATATATGTCAATAAGAATGATTAAAATATGGTTAAAGAGAATCTGACAACTCCAACAGCACTGGCATTAAAACATGTTGTGCAGGTGAAAGAGGTAATTCCTCGCTGGAGATTCTTGGAGCACTTAGCACATGAGATGTAACACCATCCGTTGATAGTTTTCACAGAACCAATTTTGGCTTTGTATAGGAACTCAATAGCATGCGGTAAAATGAGAAAATGGCCATAAACCACAGAGGTAATAAGTCCTATTAGTGTTTGATTAGAAAACATACATGTGGTGGTGACTCCAGGACATACTTGTTCAACTCCTCCAGTGAAACGGTTCCAACTTCTTGACACCACGGTATTTTTTCCCACTTATGGAGTCATTCCCGGGTTTGGAAGATAACATGAAATTGGTGTGTTATCACAATATGGACAAAGATATGTGTAAACATCATTTTAAAAATGTGAGAAATAAGATAAATACTCCTCAAATAGATTTTGGCTTTCAGTCACCTCATTTTTAATATAAAAATAGGTCCTAGAAGTAGCATTGAGGTAAAGTCGACCTGCATATCAAGTTTTTTTAAAATATAATCTTGGTTTAGACATTAAACTGTGAATTTTTTAAATAAAATACAAAAAATTCTCACCTCCTACAAACTTTGGGTTTATGTTGGTTGCTACCATCACTTTTGGGTGGAAAACACGAGCTTCCAGCCTCTTATAGAGGAGTTCAGCAACACTGTCAAAACACTAACGCACACAGTTCCACCCTGCCAATGAATTACGTGATTTATTAAGTAAATATCAACTCTAGTTATAAATGTACATATTTAAAAATTATTAAGTATTAGTTGGGCAGAGAGATTACTTATCTACTCTAATGTTTTATCCTCTTTGATATCACTTCTAACTCCACCTCTAGGCCACAGATAAAATCTCAAATATAAAACAGGCCACTTAGCCCAAAGAAAAGGATTACAAAACGAAGGTGATGCAAAATACTCGTATAGAGAGTAATTTGACGTGGTGCATTCTGTTTTTCTTCTATGTATGATGACGTGGCAGCATGAGAAGGGAACATGTTCTCCTTTATATATATAGATATGAACTAGGGCTGCTGAATTGTATGACGGATTTCCTATCTAAGGATTTCCAAATATATTATTGACAAAACTAAATGAAAGATGTTCATTTTCTAAGGACATATTACAAAACATAGTAAATGAATGGCTATGGAGATAGTTATCAAAGGGATGAAAATAAATGCTAACTAAATTTATTTTACTAGCTCTTCCAACTTAGGATTTGTCTACTTTTTACTTGCCTTGGAGATATGCAAAAAAACTTGTAAGTGTTATTGCATGATTTTGGAGGAGTTTGAGCCTCCCCCCCCCCCAAAAGTGTGGTATTCATTAGAAAAATGGGAAAACTATGTTTATTAAGAGAAGACGAAGACATTGGTTTCAGAATGATTCATGGGTTTAATTTAGTCTTGCTAACAAAACATTTGTGTAAATTGATATTTTCATATTTCCTTATGCCCCGGGTTTTGTGTGGCAAGTATTATAGATTTAGTTCGCCAATGCATATACTCCTTCATATGTATGGACTAGCTTATCGACTATAAGGCCTCAATTGTTACTAAGGATCTGATAGAAGATCCATTTGGGTATTCAAGTAGAGGATCCCTAGATTATGACTTCATCTGCAAGGTTGGTCAGACCAAATGTTACGGTAGTCCATCCCAAAATGATAGTTAGTGAATTTATTAGAGAAAATTCAAACGAATGGAATGTAGAAATGCTTGAGAACTTCGTTGCACAAAAAGATATACCACTGAATAGAATTTTTTCCATAAGCCAATCTTTACAACATGACTTTTTATTGTTGGAGTTTCACTCAGAGTGGTTTGTATCTTGTTAAGTCAGAATATTGGATTGTCAGACATATAATCAAGGCTGAAAAAGTTGTTGTTTATAAAGAACCGAGAATCACGATGATCCAAGTCTTTATTTGGAAGGTAAATGCTCCTTAAATTTGATATCTTATATGGCAGTTAATTATATGACATGTAGTCGTCACAAGGAATTTGAATCATCGTCATATGCAATGTGATAATATGTTTTCAAGATGTGGGGAACCTAATGAACCTGTAACTAATGTTATCTTCGAATGTTCACTGGTGTTTCAAGTGTAGGCTCTTGCAGCTACACCGTCTCATCCGAATATAGTCCATGTCTCCAGCATATACAATAATATGGATTATTTCTTTTTGGAAGAAGAATAGTATTGAAGACCCGGAAATAGACAAAGACTCTTATACATGAATAATTTGGTATCTCTTGAAATAAAGGAATGATAAAATATTCAGAGGAATTGATATAGATCCACTTGAGCTGATCATATATTCGCGAGGAGAGTGTCAAGCATGGTTCACGGCATATGAACCAATTGATGGGTTAACTCAAACATCAATAATAATATCTCAAGTCTTATTCTTAGAAAAAATATGTTTGGTGGATGGTTCTTAGATCTCTACATCAATTTTTAGTAGATGCGGATGAGTTTGATAAGATAATTCTAGACAAACACAGCTTATGGGTACAAGAAATCAAAGACAAAGAATTTGCTTTGTATTCTGAGCTAGAAGCATTGAGTTAGACAATGGATAACATGTTGCATCATTCGACATATTAGCATTTTGAGAATTGTAAAAAATTGATAGTGGTGATAAAGGAATCTTATGCATAACTGACTTTCTCAACAAAGCTGAAAAAGATATAAGAGCTAGAAAAAAAATTCATGAATTCAGAATATTCTATATTCTTCAGAAACAAAATGGGACTGTTAATTTTTTTCCATATGGCTCTGGTTAAAAAAAATTATTTTCTTTTATTTTCATATGGCTCTAGTTAAAAATACTTAATTTTTTTGTTATAATTTTTTTGGAAAAAGATTTATTTTGTTGATTATTTTATTATGTTCTGTTTATATAAACCATCTCAAATTTGAGTAATAGAATACAATTTTGTTTTCAATAAAAACTCTCAAAATATACTTAAAAACATAAAATTACTTTAGTAAAATATAACCTAAAATAATATTCTATAATTTGAATAGTAACTTTTTTGCCTTTTCACGATAATTAGTTATTTTCAATAACTGTTTTTCGTTATAAAAATAATTATTTAAAACTAATTTATTTATTATTACATTTTATTTTTAGTTAATTAATAATGGTGAATTTTAAAAGTAAAGTTTAAATCTACTAAACTGTCATTAATTTAGGGAACTACAATGAAAATATTAATCATAAAAAATAGTGTATTTATTATAAAAGTATATTTTACTAAGTGTGAAAGTATAAAGAACTGTTAATTTAAAATAAACAAAATATAAAATATGAATAAAATAGAAATAGTAGTTACGTTTCTTTTTTTGTTAAAAAAGTTGATGGCATTTGATTTTGATGAGAAGAAAAGAGGCGGGGAGACAAAAGACAGACGGTGACGCGCTTCACAAGTCGTTGGAAAAGATAGTGATGTAGGAGCCCACATAGTGTGACGTGTAGGCCTCCCAATATTTCACTTTTCTTTCTTATTCTTCTCTTACGCTTCACCATCAAGTGTTTTGCACATTTTCATTTACAAATATTTAATAGGCAAATCATTTTTCTACTATTTAACCAAGGGATTCGTTATAGACATTTTTTTGAGTAATACTACTACCTCCGTTTCGATTTATTTGTCGTTGTAGAGAAAAAATTTTGTTTCAAAATAAGTATCGTTTTATAATTTCAATGCAAAATTTATTAACTTTATCTGTTATTATATTTTTTCATTGGTTAAAATGTGGTTAAGTGTATAAGTAATAGTGTTTTTATCTAGAAAATATGTAAAATTAAATGTTTTCTTAATCAGCGTGCATAAACCCAGAACGACAAGTAAATTGAAACGGAGGGAGTATAAGATATCCTTAAAAAAAAGTTTTTGTTACCAAAATAACATTTAACAAAAAAATGACTAAAATAATTTTTATTAAAGATTGTAAATTTACATTTCTACTTGTTGGGTTAACTAATCTATACTTATTAGTGTTTAGAATTATGGAGTAGAGTTTTGGGGATGAGGTTTAAAATTAAAAAAAATATTAATTTTTAAAAAATAAAAAAATCTAATATAATCATTTTTGTTTAATTTTTGATAAAATTTTTAAAATGGTTATTTAAGAGATTTACCCTTTTTTTTGTTATGGACCTAGTTAGCGTACGTTACTTGATCATGGAATTTGTTTCTGTAGGGAATAGCTTTTTTTTCTTGTTATAGACTTGGATTTTTTGTGTGTTGTGTGACAAGCAATAACAAGAAAAATAGCTACTTGCATTTACACATAGTATTTTGGCCACAGCTTTCCCTAACTCTTAATCAACTTCCGATCATATGATCAGATGAATCAAAATGACATATATTAATTTTTTGAAAACAAAAAGGTCATATAAACTCAGCAGAATATAAATATTTCTGAACGGATTGACTAACCTCTACGGAACTTTGAATGTCTTATTTCACATATAAGCAAAAAGTGTGTAACCCATTACACAAAAGTTTGAGGACTCTTGTCTAAAATAAGTAATACTTATAACTTAGGAGTGTTTGAATTAATAAAACTACGCAGTTCCCTAGATAGCTTTAATGGCGACACCGTCCATAAAACCAACGCAATGAGTGTACAGATGTCTTCATAAGTGAAAAAGTGAGAATAGAGAGAAAGATTCAACTTCAAGCAAACGCATTACCAGAAACAAAGCGTTTCGTTTATTTTAGTTAAACAACGAAAAAAAAAAACACAAAAGAGTTAAAGTGTGTCGCTGCTTTTTTTCGTTTCTCCACACAAGAGTCCAAACCTCGTGTTCCACCGCCAAATCTGATTTAACCTGTTATCTTTCTTTTTCTTTTCTCAATATTTCCTTGTGTTTTTTGTTGTGACTTGTGAGAAATGATCATGAAGAGAGGGACCTTAGAAGAAGTTGGAATCATCGGAGGATTGGTCTTAGCTCAGGTGATCTACGCCGGAAACTCGGTGTTACTGAGTCATTTGTTGTCTCTAGGAGTCGACCCGCTTCTTATTGTTATCTTCTGCACCTTGGCATCATTTCTTCTCATCAGTCCTCTTGCTTTTCTCCTTGAAAGGTAGCTTTGTTTTCTTACGTTAAAAACCATAACTCAATGATACAACTAAACTTTATTCTATTCCCTTTGATTTTTGTTAATGGTTTTATGTTTTTGGTGGTGGGTTTCTGCAGGAAACTGTGGCCTAGAAGTCTAAGTTTCAAGTTGAAGACAAAACTTGTTTACGTTTCTGTTGTCGGGTAAAGTTCTTTTGATTACGAGATGCTTACTTTCTTAGTAACGATAATAACTAGTTATTAATTAATTAATTTAAGAGAGATTATGCGTTTGAAACAGAGTGACTCTGTTCCAGTGGTTATTCCTAGAAGGAATGAAACACACCTCTGCATCAATGGCCACAGCTATGCCTAATCTCGCTCCTGCTTTCATTTTCGTCATTGCTTGGGCTGCTGGGTAAAATCATTTTCTTTTCTGTTCATTTGTTAAGTATATAAGGTTAAAGCTTTTATTAATGAGTTTTATTTTTATTTTTTTGCTGAAAAATAATGGGTTTTATTTGACATTTGTTAAGGATGGAGAAAGTGAAGCTAAGTTGTATGTACAGTAGAGTTAAGATGGGAGGCACGGTGTTGTGTGTGGTGGGCGCTTTCATTATGAGCTTAATGCACAGTGCTACAGCCACATCGAGCTCGGTCAAGGACTTGCCTATTGTCCCTGACGATGTGGTTTTGGACAAGGAGAAGATCTTAGGTTGCATCTGTCTCCTCCTTTCCATCTGCTGCTTGTCTTCTAGTATTGTCCTCCAGGTTTATCCACATGCCTCTTCTTACCACACGAGGAATTATATTATCATTTCACAGGTCGATGCTAATCCGGTTTTATTTTTGCTTATGCAATCACATCGATGGTTCTAATAAGGCATCGATACTAGTCGAGTTTCCAGCGATATCTATGTTTTCAATTATTACTTTGATCGGTGGGATCTCCACGATAGCTTTGCAGTATGTTCTTAAAGGGAGTATGGAAATAGGAAGTGCATCAGTGATCGGTCTTGGCCACCTTGTGGGATTTGCAGTGCTGGTACATATATTCCCAATGAATTATTTTAAAGTGTGCAATATTTGAAAGCGTTGAAAAAATGTTATAACAATTTGTTTGTAGGGAGGGTTGGTGAGTGGAGGAGGTTTAAGTTTTAACGCATGGGTGATTAAGAGGAAAGGACCAGTGACTGTGTCTCTCTTTAGTCCTATTGCTACTGTGGTATGTGTTCTTTTCTCTGCTTTCTCCATGAAAGAGAGTTTCAACCTCGGAAGGTATTGTTTTTGCAGATTTTCCCATTTTTTTAAATATGATATGTTGGACAAATATTTTGAACTACTTTTAAAGTCTTCTATCTTCTTTTTTTTTTTTTTTTAATTAGCTTCGCGGGAATGGGGTTGATGTTTGGAGGACTCTACTTCGTTCTGTGGGCTAAAGGGAAAGAAGATTGTGGAGAAGGAGGTGAAGAAAAATATAATGAAGAAGAAAGTGTGCTTCAAACAGAGTTTGATCTTGAGAAGCCTCTCTTGTGTTGAAGTCTTCTTTTCTTAGTGCTCATGTAAATTTAGTGTACTTTTAAAGAAGTACATGTGTGTGTGAAACCAACATAGTTATACCAAAAGAAAGATCCCATACCGGTTTTTAAGATTTGCTATCGAATGTAACTGGCACATGACGATCTCCATAATATAGAAGAAACATAATGTTAAAGCTCTAAGGCAGATTAGCGAGCCTCATACACGTTGTAGAGGTTCGTTTAGCAAATCTTTTATCCACGGTTAGGACTGACACAGATTGGACATTCAGGTTTCCAGTTTTTTAAATTATTTGGATCCGCTTCGGATCGATTTGCTCGAATACAATTTAGATATTCAATGTACGGATGCACCGGATCAATTTGCTTGAATATAGTTTAGATATTCAATGTAGGGATGCATCGAATATATATTCGATAAAATTTGTATTTTTAATCGGATATTGAATTCATAAAATAAATTAAAAATTAGAAAGTCTAAAATTCGTCATAATAAAGTTAAAAATTATCTTTTAAAATTGTAATAACTAAATAATGAAATTGGTGGATAGACATATTATAAAACTTATATATATCTAAAATTAATTATAATATACATATATATCTTTAGGTATTGATAAAATATCTGTAAATTGAAGTAGGTGAAAGATGAATCCATATACATTGTGCTACTTGCACATATATTGGATTTTGTAGCTCGATGCGCTCGGTTGCTTCTGCGTTAGGGAATGCACCTTATGGACACTAGTAAACGAGAGAATTGTCAGGAAAGAACTCTGCTTTGATAATTATAAGAGAATGCTTGTGTCATGGTTTATACAAGGAATAACGATTCATTGCCCCACCAATTTGGATAGTTGTTTTGCATGGAATAAACGTGAACTATGACTATAGTCAATAATCCTTAATCGGTCCAATTATACCATCAAACAAACGGTAATATTTTTTGGCTAAATGGTAACAAATTTGATAATGTTATAGTTCTTATCATGAACCATTCTTTAAAAAGAGGAAGATTATAAAGAGTTTGTTGAAACGGCAGTCATAAAACAAAAATCCTATCCCGGTTAGAGAATTCAAAGTATTTAGGCACTAATCTAGTTCATACTTGAATCCTCACAAAGTTGTTTTGTCTTTTTCTTCATTTGAAATCAGAGCAATGAGTACAATCCTCTCTGTTGGCAACAAAAGCATGACAGCTAGAAGTTCTCGAATCTCATACCCAATTGGAATTGAATAAAAAACATGTCCTAGTATTGGAAAATAACATTTCAATAAACATATATTTCTCTAAAGGAAAACATATATATTTAACCGATTCAGAAATAAAGCTCGACTAGGTTTCACCTTTCATTTTCTATAATACAAAATCCATTTAACCATATATTTCTCTAAGTGGAATTTCTTTTTAATACCACATAATTTAATTCAGTCAAATTTGTTCGAGTACAATCCAAAAACAAAATTTTCATATCTTCTATGAAAAAAACATAAAAGTACAGTAACACACATAACTAAATAGAATAATTTTCCATCCTCAGAAGATGACAGTTCGCTCGAGACAAAATTTGAATGCGTCAAAGAAATCTTTACAACAAAGTAAACCAGCTCGAGAATAGTCACATAGGTGACGTTGAAAGCCAACTCTCACCAACGAAAAGCACAAAAGTTTTGGTTGAATCTTCCGATCTCGTACAGATCGCTACCCAAGATGATAAGTGAGTAAGTTGAAGAAATATCTCGGTAACATGCCTGAAAAAACATATCCGAAGGCAAAATTTTAAAATCAAAACCAAGCACGGTCAATCCACCACAAAAAAATATAAGAGAAAGATATGACAATAAACACACATTATAGACTCCGATGGATCCATCGGAAATCTATAAGCTAGCCCCATATATCCAAACCACAAATATGAAAGACTTGTTCCTTTTCAAAATTCTGGAAACTGGTGGATTAATGAAGTGGGTGGCAGCTTCCGTAATTATAATGGACCATGCCCATATTTTATTTAACACTAGGCCCATCCACGCTCGATCGCAAGAGTGGAGGCGAGCAACATCCTTAATCCTAGATAGATTGGGTGGTGTAACATCCTTAATCCTAGATAGGATCGTCGAAACATGCCATAGAACGAGAGAACGTGAAAACCGGTTGAAAGACCAAAGGCAATGTTCCATGGTTTGGACAAAAGGTTAAGTCCGAGTGATGAAAGAGACTTAGCCAAAACAACGAAGAAAAAGAAGGAAATGGAGATGAAACGAGCTAAGGAAGGAGTAAGACGAGTTGGACGAGCTGAATTGAGCTCATGCTGAGATTAGCCAGGTAAGGTTAGCTCGACTAGTTAGTAGACCGAGCTTAGTCAACTGGGTCAATTGTCTGGGAGCTCAACTCAGATGGGAGGAGTGTTCGACTATTGGGCCAGTTCGTCGGATAGACCGGTTACCAAACTGATGGTCAGGTATGACCGGATATGTGACCAAGACACGATCTAGGCCAGACCAATAACTTGTTTAATCAGTTAGGCATATGGTTTAAGCATGCATTGGCGGTTAGTCAATTACTAGACGAATAGTTACGAATGAACATGTGTCCATTCGGTTGGACAAAAGGCACCTTTTTGCTTATATCTTCTATAAATACAACGCGTCGAGGTTCATTTTGGACACAAATTTTCCTTAGATAAATCACCAAAATTGATCAGAACACTAAAGACACTTCGAAAAGAAAACTTGAGTGATTTGAAGGAAGACTTGGCTGGATAGTCAAGCCAAGAAGGCGTTCGACTACGTTTGCGTGAAGATCGATCCATATTGTATATGCACTATGATGCAAATGGGAAAGGTGATTACATATGCCTCAAGGCAACTAAAGAAACATGAATGGGCAAGGTGATTGCATATGCCTCAAGGCAACTAAGGAAGCATGAAGGGATATCTGACCCATGACTTAGAAATGGTTGCGGTGGTGTTCGCCTTGAAATTGTGGCGTTCATACTTGTATAGAGCCAAGGTGCAATTATTCACTAATCATAAGAGTCTCAAGTTCATCTTCACTCAACTCGAGTTAAACTTAAGACAAAGAAGGTGGATGTAATTTGTGGCCGACTATGATCTAGACATTACTTACCATCTCGGCAAGGCAAAATTGGTCGTGAATGCACTAAGTATAAGGAGAGCTTGTGTTTTATAAGAAAAGGAGTCCGGCGAGATTGAAGGAATGATATGGGTGTTGCATTTGCATTGTTTAAGGATCAGGAACTATTGGGTCTAGGTGCAGCAGACAAAGTGAAATTACTTACTATAATCCAGATTGCTCAAGGGAGGATGAGAACTTGAAAAAGGTTGCTCAGAATGACAAGGCCGAGTACCACACATCGAACAATGGGACGAGCATTGTCAATAGTCGAATCAATGTTCCAAACAATAAGAAACTAAATGAAGAAATCTTATAGGAAGCGCATCAATCCAATTTTCTATCAAAATCCTAGACATAACAAGATGTATTAGGATTTGAAGAGATACTACCAATAGATAGGGATGAAGAAGGACGTGGCAAAGTGGATTGAAAAATGCCCCACTTGCCAATTGGTCAAAGCTGAAATTCAAGTTTCGAGTGGCATGCTACAAAACTTGCCTATTCCGGAATGGAAGTGGGATCACATCAAGATGGACTTCATGACGGGTTTTAAAACCATGACTAAAAAAATTCAGAGTGTGTAGTTATGAATAGATTGACCAAGTCTGCTAATTTCTTTGATGTCAAAAGACCGAGGTGTTGATGAGGTAGTTCAAAAGTACATGGTTTACCTTAAGATGATCACCTTCTAGGAATGGTCTAAAACATCAAGAAGGGGGAAACTAGATCCGAGATACTTGGGCCTTTCAAGATTGTTGAAATATATGCATTCCAAAATATGTTCCATATGTCTCAACTAAGAAAGTGTCAATCAGAACATAACATGATTGTGCATGAACTTCCTTCATAGTTAGGCAACAACCTTACACGGAAGAAAGTGATCCAGATGGTTAAAGTCGTTTGCGATTGCAATGGAAATGAAAAGGTAACTTGTAAAAAGAGAATAAAATGAAGGTTGACTTTCCCAAGTGGTTGAAAGAGTTCCAACGAGTTAAACAACTTGACATGGATTCAAGGATTGTTAGGAAATACGGATCAAATTTCCTTGCGGAAAAAATCAGAATTTGTGGGAGCGGGAAGAAAACACACAAAATTGTTAACGGAGTTCGGCCAATCGTGCCTACGTCTCCGGGACCTGCTACCGATCTTTTTATTATCACCGGGAAATTTTACAAGCTCTCAACTTACACCCAAAAAAAAAGTTTTTTTTTTTTTCTCTCACGAAGAAGTTTCTTCTTCTTTCTTGTTCTCTCTTTCTTTTGCATTTCTGGGATGGATTTTAACAGCAAGATCTTCCATGTATTTATAGCAAAGGATGGAGTGTGTGAAAGCCACAATCTTTGACAAAATGAGCTTCCTCCTTTCTTGACTTCTTTGCCATCTTCACCGACGTGCCGTCCTCACCGTCATCATCACCGTCCAAGTTAAAAAAAAACGTGTTCTAACAATCTTCCACTTGAAGACTTATTTCAATATGTCTTCACACCTCGATCAATGTAGCAGGTCTTCCTAGCTTGTTACTCAAACAAGCCAACTGAGGTTGCACCCAACCTCAGCTTCTCACACGGCACGACCTTTGTTAGCATGTCTGCCGGATTCTTACTTCCTGGGATCTTCTCAAGCACCAACACTTCATCTTCTAACGCTGATCTGATGAAATGATATCTCCGATGTATGTGCTTCGTCCGAGCGTGGTAAACCGGATTCTTTGCTAAATCGATGGCACACAGTACAACACACTTTTCCCTTGGTCATGGTCCAGCTCTTGTAGAAAAGACTGTAACCATATCATCTCTTTTGTTGCCTCCGTAACCGCAACATACTCAGCTTCACAGCTTGATAGAGATACAATTTTCTGCAACTTTGAAACCCAACAAATTGCAGTACCGCCAAAAGTGTAGACATATCCAGTTGTGCTCTTCGTGCTGTCAATGTCGCCTCCGTTGTCAGCATCAACATATCCTTGCAATCCCGTTTCAGACTTTGTGAAACATAGCGACAAACTTGGATTCCCTTTCAGATATCTGAAAATCCACTTAACAGCTTCCCAGTGTTCCTTTCCTGGATTGCTCATAAATCTGCTAACGACTTCCACTGCATGTGCAATGTCTGGCCTTGTACATATCATCGCGTACATCAGGCTGCCTATAGCAGAAGCATATGGAACTTTATCCATATATGTCATCTCGTCTTCCGTCTTTGGAGACTGATCCTTGGATAACCGAAAGTGACTTGCCAGCGGAGTATTGACTGGCCTCGCGTCATCCATGTTAAATCTCTTGAGGACTTTCTTCACATACTCCTCTTGTGATAGCTTAAGACTCTCCTTGCGTCTACTGATTCTCATCCCTAGAATCTGCCTTGCTTCTCCAAGGTCTTTCATCGCAAGCTCTTCCGAGAGTTTCGTCTTCAAGCTATTAATCTCATGCAAGTCCGCTCCCACGATCAACTCATCAACTTGCATAGCCTCCTCATAACATTCAGGCTCGCCTCTATCTGTGAGCAGAATGTAGTTAAGCGATGGAGAAAATCTTACAGGCTTTCTGATGATTCTACTCGAGCGTCGTAACTCTGTGATTGGTGTATATGGGACCACTTCAGAATCATCATTCTCATCAGCCTCACCACTCTCTTCTTGAGAGATTTCTTCTTCTGTTGTTGGGGTATCCTGTGGCAACTCCGGTGTCAGGATATCTCCTAGGTCAACAACTTCTGGCTCTTTCCTCTCTGAGCCTTCTTTTAGCTTATCCTTGTACAACGCTTCTTCGTTGAACACAACATTCTTGCTGCGGATGATCTTTTGATTTTCATCATCCCAAAACCGGTAACCAAACTCCTCGTTACCATAACCGATGAAGTAACACTTCTTCGACTTTGAGTCAAGTTTACTTCTTGCAGCATCGTCAACGTGAACATAAGCTAAGCATCCAAATACCTTTAGATAAGAAAGGTTTACTTTCTTGCAGCTCCAAACTTCTTCAGGGATCTTAAATCCCAATGGCACAGACGGTCCTCTGTTGATTAAGTAGGCTGCAGTATTGATTGCATCTGCCCAAAACGTCTTTGGCAATCCACAGTGCAATTTCATGCTCCTTGCACGCTCATTCAAGGTCCGGTTCATCCTTTCTGCTATTCCATTCTGTTGAGGCGTTCCCGGAATAGTCTTCTCCATCTTGATTCCGTTATCAGTGCAGTATCTTTTGAATTTGCCGCTGATATACTCACCACCATTATCAGACCTTAAACACTTCAACTTGAGATTTGTCTCAACCTCAACCATGGTTTTCCATCTCTTGAAAACCGAGAACACTTCATACTTGTTCTTCATGAAGTAAACCCACACCTTTCTTGTGGAGTCATCGATAAAGGTCACATAGTAGCACGAACCACCCAGCGATGCAACAGGAGCGGGTCCCCACACGTCAGTGTGCACCAGCTCTAACTTCTCAGATTTTGGCTCTCTTCCTCCTTTAGAGAAACTAACTCGTTTCTGTTTCCCAAGGATGCAGCTTTCACACATCTGATGATCCACCGTCTTCAGATCCGGAAGAGCGCCATTTTCCACCATGAGTTTCATCCCTTTCTCACTCATGTGCCCCAACCTACAATGCCACAACTTGGTTTGTTTGGCATTCTCGACAACAGCAACAGTGTCTTGATAACTCGTCGTCATATAGAGAGTGCCTCTTTTATGACCTCTAGCAACCACCATGGAACCTTTCTTGACTCTCCAGGCTCCACCACCAAAGTTTACATCGTGCCCCGTGTCATCAAGCTGACCTACCGAGATTAGATTTCTCATCAACTTTGGCACATGTCTGACCTTCGTAATCTTCCACACTCGTCCATCTGACATCTTCAAATTGATATCTCCAATACCAACTATGTCCAAAGGTAATCCATCAGCGAGATATACCTTTCCGTAATTTCCAGCAACATAATTCTCCATAATGTTGTGGTGCGGTGTGGTGTGAAATGACGCTCCTGAGTCAAGCACCCATGAATCTATTGGGCTATCGACATAGGAGATTGACGCTTTGGTGTTATTTCCAGCTGCATCACGAGCTTCACTTTTTCTCGGGGAATCAACAGACACTACCAATGCATCAGCGATTTCACGTGTCACTGCATTGGCTCCGCCTCTAGTGTTGTCTTCCTTCTTCGGTGGTGCCCGACAATTCTTTTTAATGTGGCATGTCTTTCCACAATTCCAGCACTCCGGAGGCTGTCTGAATTTGGACTGACCCCATCCATTCCTTGACTTCGATCTGCCTTTACTCTGGTTACTTCTGTCTAGGTTTCGTCCTCTGTTTTCTACGTTGAAAGCAGAGCTCGTGGATGTCTCCCCAGAGTCTATCCTTCGAACTTCCTCAGCAAGGATACGATCTCTAACATCATTAAATTTAAGTTTCTGAGTGCCGACAGAATTACTAACCGCTGCCCTCATCGGCTCCCAACTATTTGGCAGAGATGCCAACAGGATCAATGCGCGCACTTCATCATCAAACTCGATTTCAACGGATGACAGTTGGTTGACAATCGTGTTGAACTCGTTCACATGTGCGGCAACCAGGCCACCTTCTTCCATCTTCAAATGAAAGAGTTTCTTCATGAGAAATACTTTATTATTTGCCGAAGGTTTCTCATACATATCCGAGAGAACTTTCATGAGCCCTTCCGTGGTCTTCTCCTTCGCAACGTTGTGAGCAACGTTCTTCGACAGTGTTAGCCTTATAACACCCAGAACTTGTCTGTCAAGGAGCTCCCACTCAGCCTGATCCATCTTCTCAGGCTTCTTGCTCAGTGGTTGATGAAGCTTCCGTCCGTACAGATAATCTTCAATTTGCATTCTCCAAAATACATAGTCTGTACCATCAAATTTCCCGATACCGTGTGCTGAACCGTCTTCGCCTCCCATCGTTTCTGAAACCACCGTGTTTAAAACACCTCCGTCGATGAACCGATGTTACCGACAAAATTCACTATTCATGAAATCACTGTTGTGAACAGTAACGCACTATTTTAAATAGTAACCCACTGTAGCTCTGATACCAGTTGTTAGGAAATACGGATCAAATTTCCTTGCGGAAAAAATCAGAATTTGTGGGAGCGGGAAGAAAACACACAAAATTGTTAACGGAGTTCGGCCAATCGTGCCTACGTCTCCGGGACCTGCTACCGATCTTTTTATTATCACCGGGAAATTTTACAAGCTCTCAACTTACACCAAAAAAAAAAAGTTTTTTTTTTTTTTTTCTCTCACGAAGAAGTTTCTTCTTCTTTCTTGTTCTCTCTTTCTTTTGCATTACTGGGATGGATTTTAACAGCAAGATCTTCCATGTATTTATAGCAAAGGATGGAGTGTGTGAAAGCCACAATCTTTGACAAAATGAGCTTCCTCCTTTCTTGACTTCTTTGCCATCTTCACCGACATGCCGTCCTCACCGTCATCATCACTGTCCAAGTTAAAAAAAAACGTGTTCTAACAAGGATGAATCCCTTGCAAGTTGGAGAGACTTGTAACATCCTCGATCCTAGATAGGATCATCGGAACAGCCATGGGACAAGGGAACGTTCATGTTGGTTGAAAGATCAAAGGTAAATGTTGCATGGTGTGAACAAAAGGTTGAGTCTGAGTATGAACAAGACTTAGCCAAAAAAAAAGAAGAGAAAGAATGAATAGAAACTTGACCGAGCTAGGGAAGGAGTCAAACAAGCCGAACATAGTACATGCCAAGTTTGTCAGGTAAGGTCAGCTCAACCAGCTAGTAAACCGAGCTTAGTCAGCATGGTCAATTGTCGGGGAGGTCAACTCAGTTGGAAGAAGTGTTTGACTGTTGGGCTGGTTGGTCGGGTTGGAGCGGTTACCAGACTGATGGTCAAGTAATGTCGAATATGGGACCAAGACTCGATCTGGGTCTAACTCATTTCTTGTTTGATCAGTCAAGCAGGTGTGTTTAGGAATTCCTTGTTTCTTAGGAAGTTATTGAATGAATAGTCATGAATGGACATGTGTTGCGAGTAGTCATGAATGGTTAAGTTGGTGGTTGGGAAAAAGCACATTTTCGCCGATAGCAGTTTGGCTGAATCTTTTCTATAAATACAAGGCCTTGGGGTCGATTTTAGACTCATATTTTCCTTATAGAAATAACTAAAATCGATCAGTACACTAAAGGAACTTCGAAGAGAAAACTTGGGAGATTTGAAGGAAGACTTGGCTTGATAGTCAAGTCCAGAAGGTGTTCGAATATAGTTTCATGAAGATCAATTTAGAATGGATCTGAAGGATAATGATAACGATAATGATAAACACGTGGGCACACCGGAGAGCACGTCTAAGGTAATTAGGTGGACTGGATGATCCATTGTCTATTGTCTTTGGGGGATTTTGATTGGTTATATGGATGGCTAGTGAAACAATTACCTCCTCCTCTATCTATACTTGATTGTTTTCTTCTTATTTTGCATAAATCGAGTAACTTGGTCTGACCGAGGTTATAAGCTGGTTTGATAAAGTGATATGTGGCATAAGGTTAGGATGCAATTGTTCATGGGTCATAGTCGATTGGCTTGATTGAAGGATGACCGTTTTGGTTAAGTTTTGTGGTTAGTAGGATTGGTTTAGATCTGTAAACCAGACTTAATTGATTCATCCAATAGAATTAGATAGTCGAGTTTTATTAAGAGAAATCCAATTTAGACTTAGAAAGAATTTGAACATGAATATGCATGATAGAAGTCAAACTCACTAAGTTATCGATATATTGCTTATGCCATTGTTGGTTTTAGGTATTGATGATGATTGTGGGAAGGATATGGCTTAGTTGTGAAGACTCAAAGCCAAAGAAGATGGGTGGTGTGATAGATTGGTTTAGGATCGAACATTTTCATAGCTTATTATGCAAAATCAATAATTGTATTGAATCCTTGTTATATAAATAAATAAATCAGTTTATCCTATCTATCTAACTTGATGATATCGACTCAAACTAATGAATCACATAATTGACCAAACTGAATGTTTAAAGAATAAGGCCTTAAAACATGAACTTGTCAGCCTAGATAACTCAAGGTTGAACCTTAGAAACCTCACAGGGGTTAGTGTCCGGGATTGGGTGTTACAGGTGGAGGATGGAACGTGAGAGCTCGAGATTTGCCAACGTCGAGATTCCAGCCATGAGAACTTGTCCAGAAGTGGCTGGAATCTCGACGTTATCGGAGATTCTACGATCGGAGTTGGTTACGTAAAGACAACACACGTCGTCGGAGTGTTGGCTGTTACAAAAGAGGTGACATATGACTCTTCGTTAGGGTAGCTCTCACCGGAGATACCAACACTGCTAAGAGAGGTGGTGATGGAAGATATTTTACAATGAACACACCGTTGACATACGACAAGCTCCTAGAACTAGAAACCGAGTTAAGAGTGGAGCCCCATAGACACCGGTCTTCAGGTAATCAGAAGTTGTCACTGTACAATGTGCTTGCGGTGGAGAGGAATGAGCTTGTCGGAATGGGTCTTTGAATGGAAAAGTCTTTACATAGATTTATGAAAAGTTGAAATTCATAGATCTAAAGCGCATCAATGGAGTTCCAAGGTAAAAGAACCGGTGAGAAGAGGCGGTAGAGAATTGCGTTTTCTGAGAGTCTTCAAAGAAGGTTTTAGTTCTGGTGTTGTTCAACTCGTAAGTTGACACCATGAAAGGAGTCTCAAGCTTTCTAGATATCAGAATAAAGAGATTAACAAAAAAAACCAATAAACACATATATATTGTAAGTTGGGAAGAGAAAGAAAAAGAAAAGTAAAGATTGGAACAATCGACACAGATAAACAAATGTTTCATCTACACTGGCGAAGAGAGGTTCCATCGGTACCGAAAAGAGATGCACATGCAGCTTTTCAATATTTGTGCCGGTAAGAGATATATTAGGTCGAACTCAACTCTTTTTATTAGAATTGCTTTAATTGCAGTAAGTTGAAATTTTTCAATATATAATATTTTTTTTAGAAGAAGAATAATAAAACCAAAAGGTTAATACATTTACGGTAATGTAGTGGTTAGAGACGCCTACATTTGAAGGGCCTCCCACGGTTTCAAACCTAGATCCATATTCCATACCACGGAACTGAAAGGAAAATAAAAGACCCACAGGGAAATTAAATTTGTTTAAAGTTTTATACTTCTTTTCTATACTTGAAGAAGCAAAGAATCTCAAAAAACCGAATCATATTAAATGACATTGGACGTCGCTAACAAGAAACCTAAGGTGGAATGGCTCAACAGACGTGGACCTTTCGAATCATCATTGGTGTCGACCATCGTATGTTAGATGGTACCCAATCTATTTACAATAATATACATGTGATGATTATTAGATCGTTTCGTTTGAATTATTCTAACTATATATTAAAACTCATTGGTCACTACTATCAGGTTATATAAATGTCAAAATCTTCAAAAATGACATTTCAGCATTTAAACCTCAACACCCACTTAAAAATCAACGTAAACTAATACAACCGTTTATATCATGTCAACCTCGACGCTTCAACCGATTCTGCCATTACAAATCCTCAACTAACCTAACCAACAAAATTCACACATTCTTGGTTTAAGTTTTTTTTTTTGTTTTTGTTTTGTCAAGGGGCTTAAGTTTTTAATTTTATTTTAATATATACTCTTTTACTTTTGCAAATACTTTATTAGCTTATAATCTCATTTACGCACTGGAGAAGTGTCTAGTCAATAAAAGGCAATGTAACAACTTTCTTTTTGTGCTTTGTTGTCTCCTTTCTTGTATCTTTTAACAATTTTACATTCTTTAATAAACAAAAAATCAAACATCATAATCTTTCGGATTAATTCGAGATTCTACGATCGGTGGTTATCAGTCGAATTAAGAAAATAGTATAGTTATCTCTAAATTTTTATACTAAAACCAACTAAAAGGAGTTATATTTACGTAACATTAGTAGTAGTTCTAATCGTATGGACCAAAAAGTCATAATTGTTAGTTTTGGGGGTTTGTGAAAAAGATAGGAATGCTTGTTACCTACTCTTATTAACTTCTATGCGTCTCTCTCTTCTGGCTCTACATCAGAGTCTCTTAAAGCAAACTGGGACACAGAAACTAAAAAGTCATCTTAAGGTTTCTCTGTTCAGTTCTTGTTTTCTTTTGGGAAAATGCAGAAGCACAAATGCAAGCTCTGTTCCAAGAGTTTCTGTAATGGGAGAGCACTTGGTGGTCACATGAAGTCCCACTTGGTCTCATCGACTCAGAAGAAGCTCCGTGACTCGGTTTATTCCTCTTCCTCTTCCTCCTCTGACGGTAAAACTCTGATCTACGGGTTGCGAGAGAACCCGAGGAAGAGCTGCCGGGTCTTTAATCCGGATCCTGACTCGTCCACCGTTTACAACAGCGAGACCGAGACCGAACCTGAGTCAGTGGCCCCGGTTCGGAAACGGGGCAGAGCAGAGGTTTCGAAGAAGAAGAAGACGAAGACGAAGGCAAGGAGTAAGAAGCAGAAGACAAGGAGTAAAATGAACTCAAACGAGTCGCCAGAACCGGCGAGTTCTGTCTCGAACGGCTCTCCGGAACAGGACTTAGCCATGTGGTTGATGATGCTCTCGAGAGATTCAAGGGAGATTAAGCTGAAGAAACCCATTATCGCAGCAGCAGATGAGATGAAGCCGGAGAAGAGACATGCCCCGGAGCTCCTCCGTTGTTTGATAGATCTGAATCTTCCTCCTCCGCAAGAAAGCGACGTTGTCACCGTAGTTTCGGCCATATGAAACAGTTGAGGTTTACAGAGATGATAAAATCAAAGCATCTTGTTGATTTGGGTTTCTTCAAGATCATTATTCTTTAGTTCAGGAAACGTTTACTGTTTTGGAATCTTTTTGGAAGGTCTTTATCAGAACAATGTACTTTTGATGTAAGACAGACGCAAAACCCCAAGAAACAAGCTATGTTTCTACATTTCTTCCTCAAGTTTTAAGGTCATGGTTGATATAATATATGGTTGGATCTATGTCACATTGTTTTGTTATTTGGATTTCTTGAGATGATTCTTTTGCATGATCTTTGAATCTTAGATCTTTTGACTTTATTTAACGTGTTTCAAAGAAACTATTTAATTTAAACTGCATTACCTTATGACACAATGTGATGCTAGGCTGCTAGCCTTTATAATAATGCTAACATTATTCTTTGTCATGTATATCATCTGTTTGTCTGAACATCTAGTACAGTGTGGTAGATACTCAAAACATCAAAGTCATCAAGGAAAGTATTCAAATATCCCGATCAGTGAGATATCTAAACCCGAAAAACACTGAGATATTTAACACAAAATACAGTGAATAGTAGATATTTCATCTCTAAATCAGACTATAGATTTCTGAAATATCGGTTTACATTTATTTCTAACAACAATAATACTATAGTTTACTTTATTCTGTTTGGTTCTTTATTTCCTAATTTATTTGTGGTCATGTGATTTAGTATGTGTCGCCAGCTGCATCTGTAACTCTCTGTAGTGGTTGTTTTATACCACCAATACAGACATATTCAAAACCATTTATGTTCTTGTTTTCTTGAAAAAAAAAGTACAACACCTTTTTTTTATGGATATCATTTAGTAACTTCCTTATTTATTACAGAAATATCCTTCATCCATCTTTAAAAAACACGTTTCTGCATGTTTACCCTTACCTGACTTTCAGAGTTAAATAAACATTTATCCACTGACGGTTCGACATCGTAATAAAGAAGATGAGTTTTGTTAGTATTTATGTTTAACTCGAGTGAAATTCAAAAAAAAAAGAAAAATAAGAGGGAAAGAGATTTCAATTTCATAATGCTTGTCTGAACAAAACCATGAGATTAAAGAGTATTTGGGTAAACTATGTTTGGTTGGTCTTATCAGGAACTATGTTTGGTTGGTCTTATCAGGTCATGTGGTATACTCTTTTTGCCCTTTATGCTGTGGGCCCAGTAGATCGATCATACAAAATATGAACCCAACTTCCTGTTACTTTATTTTTTTTTTCATTTTAGAACTACTAAATAAAAAAAAGTGTCATGTTCACATAAAATTTTTTTGAAAAAATAATATTCGGAATCATAAA